>RJWK010041221.1:0-19645 GCA_004363435.1 Platanista minor
AGAGGCCGCTGAAACCCCTCTTTCCTAAAGGGGCGGAGTCACAGGGCTGGGAATTGAGCGCAGCAACTCCCTCCTTCCCTGTCCTCCTCTGCTCCCCCGTAGCCCCGGCTTCTGGTTCCTGTTTCTCCCTTCCCTCTCCCCTTCCTCCCGCCTTCGTTTTTGTTTTCTTAACCTTTCTGTCATGCCTTGGCTCACCTGCAAAGGGCTTAAGGCAGCGCTGAGGGATATCAGGGTCTTGGCTGTGGGTATTGGTGGATTATTGGGCGGCGGTAGTTGGCTCAGCTGCTGTAATTAAGTGAAGAGGGTCTCACCCTCATGACTCAGAGTCCTTTCTCGCCAGAGGCTGCACATGCGGAAACCTCACCATCTCCCTCCAGAGCGCAGGGGTTAGTCAATCAGGGAACTGAGTGGGAGTGAATGACTGGATTCCAGTAAATCCCTCTGCTTACTGGCTCTGCTTGTTCAGGATCCACGCTACCAGAAGACACCTGGGGTCACTCAGACAGGAGCCCAGCCGCGGCCAGGGCTGCCCCCGTTTGGTCTTTGTAGGAGCAAGTCCTTTCTTGGTCGGACCCTAGGTCCCTTTGCCCTTTTTTGTCTTTGCTGTGCCTCGCAACTCGTGGAATCTTAGTTCCTTGACCAGAGATTGAACCCGGGCCACGGCAGTGAGGGCGCAGTGTCCTAAGCACTGGACCACCAGGGAATTCCCATAGGTCTGTCTGCCCTTGACTCTGGTTATGAGCAGACATAACCGGACCAGAATCTGGTTATTATGACCCTGGTCATACGATGTCCATATGACCACCAGTTCCATTTCATTTCCTCCTTCTGCTCCGGCCCTTAGGTTCTTCTCTGAGGCTGTTGCTTTAACTCCTGGCGGTTTCTAATCCTAAATGCTGATGCTTCCCTTTTCTTCCTCAAACCCTGCTTGCTAGAAGACCTCAGCTTCTCAGAACCCTGCCCTTCATCCCCAGCCACCTTCCTGGTGGCTCATCTGGGCCATTCCCTATGTGACCCAGCGCCTTCTTAGTGCAGACCTGCTTGTGAGTGCGTTTGGTGAGTCTGATTTCTCTCTGACAAAATTCAAAGTGCTTAGGACACTTCAGACCCGTTGTGAAATCGCTGTCATGCTGGGGAAGGGGTGGAGGGGGGCTGAGAGGTGAATTAGGAAGGATAATTCCAAAAAAATTAGTCACTCAGATAAAAAAATTACTTACTCAGAAGTTTTAAAAAAAAGTCGTTTGAGAGAATTGAGAACTATGAACTCTAACTGGGTATTTGATATTAAAAGGTCATCGTTAATTTTTAAAGTGGGCTTAAGTTAAAAAGGGTTTTATCTTTTAGAGATCCATACTGAAGCATTTATGCATAGAATGATGTCTGGGATTTCTCACTAGATTAAAAATGATCTAGTGAGTGGGATGGGGATGTAGATGAAGGAAAATTGGCCAAATAGTGGTAACTTTTGAAACCAAGTGATGGGCCTTCATTATACTATTCTCTTTATTTTTGAGTACGCTTGAAATTTTCTATAATAAAACCAAACATTTAAAAAAGTGGTTTTTTTAATATCTTTTTTTTCATGTTTTATCTTTTTATCTTTATCTTGGTAAAATTTATTCTTTTTTTTTTAACATCTTTATTGGAGTATAATTGCTTTACAATGGTGTGTTAGTTTCTGCTTTATAACAAAGTGAATCAGCTATACATATACATATATCCCCGTATCCCCTCCCTCTTGCGTCTCCCTCCCTCCCACCCTCCCTAGCCCACCCATCCAGGTGATCACAAAGCACCGAGCTGATCTCCCTGTGCTATGCGGCTGCTTCCCACTAGCTAGCTATTTTACGTTTGGTAGTGTGTATATGTCCACGCCATTCTCTCACTTCGTCCCAGCTTACCCTTACCCTCCCCATGTTCTCAAGTCCATTCTCTACGTCTGCGTCTTTATTCCTGTCCTGCCCCTAGGTTCTTCAGAACCATTTTTTTCTTTTCTTTTTAGATTCCATATATATGTGTTAGCATACGGTATTTGTTTTTCTCTTTCTGACTTACTTCACTCTCTATGACAGACTCTAATCCATCCACCTCACTACAAATAACTCAATTTCGTTTCTTTTTATGGCTGAGTAATATTCCATTGTATATATGTGCCACATCTTCTTTATCTATTCCTCTGTCAGTGGTTGCGTCCATGTCCTGGCTATTGTAAATAGTGCTGCAATGAACATTGTGGTACGTGACTCTTTTTGAATTATGGTTTTCTCAGGGTATATGCCCAGTATTGGATTGCTGGGTCATATGGTATTTCTATTTTTAGTTTAAAAAAAAGCATTTTAAAGGTAATTCAGAGACTGTTTCCCCATCTCCCTTGCACGATTGGGGGTGGGAGGTGGAGGTGAAGTTGGGGGAAGTGGGGTTCTTCTCCTCTACATACCCACTGTCAATTGCTCGTGGTGTTGCTTGGAAAACTGGATTCACTTCTTGGTGAGTGTTGAGCCAAAAGACCGAACAAAGCCAAAGATCAGGGGAAGGAAGGATTTATTATTACTTGCAGCAAGTAAGGAGAACACTGGGGATCTTTCCCAAAGCAGTGCCTCCCCAAATGGCAAAACTGGGGAAGTTTTAAGCTAAGGGTCCATGAATATTCATGAAGGGGCTTGGGCATCGACAGAGTCCAAGCTTTTTTTGTTTCTGTTTTTGTTTTTTGTTTTTTGTTTTTTTTGTGGTACGCGGGCCTCTCACTGTTGTGGCCTCTCCCGTTGCGGAGCACAGGCTCAGCGGCCATGGCTCACGGGCCCAGCCGCTCCGCGGCATGTGGGATCTTCCCGGACCGGGGCACGAACCCGTGTCCCCTGCATTGGCAGGCGGACTCTCAACCACTGCGCCACCAGGGAAGCCCGAGTCCAAGCTTTTGACTGAAGTCATGAGGGTCAGAAAAGGTCAACGCCATCACCCCTTAGACCCCAGTTGATCTGGTGGTTGAGCGCTTCAGGCTAATCTTTGGGCAGAACTGGGAGTCTTTACAACTGATCTCTTATCTTTGCTGTTGGTACTTCTCTTGCCTGATCACGGTCACTTATTTCTGCATTCTTTTGTTCCCTTAAGATCATTAATTGCTGGGACTTCACTGGTGGTCCAGTGGTTAAGACTTCGTCTTCATGCAGTGGGTGCGGGTTTGATACCTGGTCGGGGAGCTAAGATCCCACATGCCTCCTGGTCAAAAAACCAAAACATAAAACAGAAGCAATATTGTAACAAATTCAATAAAGACTTTAAAAAAAAAATGGTCCACATCAAAAAAAAAAAAAAAAAAAAAAAGATCATTAATTTTTGAGACCTGTTCATGGGCAAGCACTGTGACCAGGCTTAGATCACAAAACAACTTAGGCCAAAAATGGCCTCTCTTATGTCAAGAAAGCCATGCCTGGTTCTCTTTCTCCAGGGACCCCTTACCTTATGTGCTTACAGTGTCGGACCCTGGTCTATGGGCACCAGGAAGCCCCGAGACACAAACCCTTCCTGCACAGCTGCACGGATGGGAGGGGCCTCGAGGTCCAAGTTGGAAGCAGGAAGTCTCTGCCCTACCATCCCTCTGTGCAGCACCAGAACCTTCCTTTAGGTGAAAACCTCATCAGTCTCTCAAGACTGACAGTCATCAGGTTCAGATTCCTTTATAATTATCAGGTAGTTGTGACAACAACTACCTGTCAACAAACAGCACTGCCCTGAGGGGTGGGGAAGGAGCTGTCTCCAGGGAAAGGCAGGGAGGTGAGAGAAATACCTTTCCAGCTGGACACTGCCCTTATGATTAATCTGAGAGGAAGTGAGGTGGGGAGGTGGTGAGTGAAGAAGATTCTGGAGCCTGGTCCCTTCCCCTCTTCTGCATCCTCAGCATAGACAAGGGGGCGTGTCCCCCCTCCCTGTCCGGTTCCACCCAAGGAGAAGTGTATCAGACTTTGGGGGGCCTTGTATTTCAGGGGTTGCCTGTATCTGAAGTGCATTTGCCTTTCTTTTTCCTCCTGTGTCTCATTCTGCACTGCCCTGGGGAGGTGGGACGTAACCCACTCTTTGCTCTGTGCTCTGCATGCGGTCGGGATGACCAGGGTGTCCTTTCCCTGGAGTGGACTGCAGGTGACAGACCCCTGGTCAGGGAAGGCCACAGGAAGGTCGTGGCAGTGGCGGCAGATTACGTCCATCAGTCCATTTCTTTTGCTACAGCAAGGATCATGTCCGATGTCTGTTTTCCCCTTTACCATTGAGCATCTAGAGGAGTGATTGACGTGATTGACACATAGTGGTGCTGGTTGAATGAATGGCTATATTGCAAAGTGAAGCCTTCAGGGACTTCCCTGGAGGTCCAGTGGTTAAGACTTCGCGCTTCCCTTTCAGGGCACACGAGTTTGATCCCTGGTCGGGGAACTAAGATCCTGCATGCCACCCAGCGCGGCCAAGAAAAAAAAAAGTTAAGCTTGGAGAGGCAAATTTCATTACAAAGTATGGAAGATGGATTTAAGCCATCAATTATTTAAGTTATTTATTTTATTCGAACACACCACACATATAAAATTCTTGCATCTACGTAATAGTCATTCATATATGTATGTATGTGTTATATGGCATATACGTATATATAGTTTTCTCCTAGTGGCTATGGGAATAAAACAGTGCTGGTACACAACTATCTCATTGAACTGAAGAGATGATTTTGCATCTTTATTTATTTATTATTATTATTTTTAATTATTATTATTATTTTTTGTGGTACGCGGGCCTCTCACTGTTGTGGCCTCTCCCTTAGCGGAGCACAGGCTCAGCGGCCATGGCTCACGGGCCCAGCCGCTCCGCGGCATGTGGGATCTTCCCGGACCGGGGCACGAACCCGTGTCCCTTGCATCGGCAGGCGGACTCTCAACCACTGCGCCACCAGGGAAGCCCCTATTATTATTATTTTAAAATTTATGTATTTATTTTGGCTGAGCTGGGTCTTAGTTGCAGCACGTGGGATCTTCGTTGGCGGCATGGGAACTCTTAGTTGCTGCATGTGGGCTCTTAGTTGTGGCATGTCGGATCTAGTTCCTCGACCAGGGATTGAACCCGGGACCCCTGCATTGGGAGAGTGGAGTCTTATCCACGGGACCACCAGGGAAGTCCATATTTTGCATCTTTAAGGGAAGCAGGTGTTTGAATTCTGTCTACGTGGAGGAGGATGCTTGTTTGCTCTGCAGAGTCAGCCAGCAATTGCTCATTATGTGTCCCACCTCGCTGTGCTCCATCTTGTGATGTGATCTTTTTTTAAAAAATAAATTTATTTATTTATTTTTGACTGCGTTGGGTCTTTGTTGCAGTGCACGGGCTTCTCTTGTTGCAGACCACGGGCTCTAGGCGCACGGGTTTCAGTAGTTGTGGCTTGTGGGCTCTAGAACGCAGGCTCAGTAGTTGTGGCGCATGGGCTTAGTTGCTCCGTGGCATGTGGGATCTTCCCGGACCAGGGATCGAACCCGTGTCCCCTGCATTGGCAGGCAGATTCTTAACCACTGTGCCACCAGGGAAGTCCTTGATCTTTTTTAAAAAAATTCTTTTCCATTGTGATTTATTACAGGATACTGAATATAGTTCCCTGTGTTATGCAGTAGGACCTTGTTTATCCATTTTACATATAATAGTTTACATCAGCTAACCCAAACTCCCAATCCATCCCTCCCCCACCCCCTCCCTCTTGGCAACCACAGGTCTCTTCTTTATGTCTGTGAGTCTGTTTCTGTTTCATGGATAAGTTCATTTGTGTCATATTTTGTGATTTGGTTTTGAAGAGACAGGATGGAAGGGGAAGGGAGGGCGTTCTTTTTCGTCTTGGGTTGATCACAGCACCCCTACAGTGCTGTGAAGGGCCCAAGAAATCTTGTCTATAAGCATTTATGGGTATGTGGTGCAGAAATTCTGAGCTGTTTTTTCTGCTATAAGGAAAGAGGCAGGGCTCTGGATATTTTTTGCTTTTTCCTGCTTCTCAATCCTAGCTGTCTTCTTCTTGCTGATTTCTTTATGCACATTTTCTCCCAGTTTGGCACTAGGAGAGGCCAAGAGCTTTCACTTGTGCTTTTCTATGGAGGGGGCCTCAATGAGCCTTCCCTTCTTTTAACTCTGCCCCCTCTCCCCACGCCCCCCAATATTTGTCTTCTAGTCAATTCAAAAGATTTCTCTGTTGAGTGAGCAATCCTATCAGAAAAAGAAAAACTAGAGCAAAAAAAAAAAAAAAAAAAAAAAAAAAAAAAAAAAAAAAAAAAAAAAAAAAAAAAAAAAAAAAAAAAAAAAAAAAAAAAAAAAAAAAAAAAAAAAAAAAAAAAAAAAAAAAAAAAAAAAAAAAAAAAAAAAGATTACATGCATAGATAGTATACAACAAATCAAAAAGAATCATGCCGTAGAAACTTATAAACAGTAATATAATTCAGAAAAAATTTATAGTTTTGTTGAGAAGCTGTTAAAATCACAGCGGTCCTGAATTTCAACATCTTATCTGACCCTGACTTTGGAATTTGAGAATCATCCATTTTGAGGAAATACACAAACTCCTTTCCCAACTCATCTTCCCACGTGTGCCCTGAATCCCTAGGAATTCGATTTCATGGGGTTTGGGAAATCAGCTGGGTCTAAAATTGACATGGAGGTTGTGGAAGGAAAAAAGGCAGCAGATCTGGGAGATTAAGGACAGATGTATAGGAAGTAAGCGGCTCTACCTCAAGTCGATTTCTGATTATCCCTGAGTGGGTGAGTAGATTACCTGTTTTGTGGATCATCTATCACCTGGGAGCACCTATCCTTTGTGGGGCTGAACTAAGAGAGTAGAATTAGGACCACAAATACCTGGTTTATGGGGCATCTGATGAGGGAAAGAAGGGGAAGGGAATATCTCAGATTGCATTCTAAGGCCAGTTAGAACTCCCTGGAGAGGTAGCACCTATAGTAGTTAAGACCAGGGATCCTCACCTAGAGCCAGATAACCTGGATTCAAATCCTGCGTCTGCCATTTCCTGGCTGTGTGATGTTGGGCAAGTAACTTGATCTCTCCCTGCCGCAGTTTCCTGATCTGTCAAATAGGGGTAATCATTTTTACCTTATAGGATTGCTATCAAATTAAACTAATAAATATATATATAAGAAGTGATTAGAAGGGTTTCTGATTCATAGTAAAAATGAGCATTAGCTATTGGTAATATTTTTTGTTGGGTCACCCACTGTTTTTGTGTCATCCAGGCCATCCCTCCTTACAGGTAGCTAATTAAGAGCTCACTATGGGGAATTCCCTGGCGGTCCAGTGGTTAGGACTCCACACTTTCATTGCCGAGGGCATGTGTTCGATCCCTAGCTGGGGAACTAAGATTCAACAAGCCGCAACGTGTGGCCAACCCTGTGACAGGGAAGACCCCTTCCATTGCTCTTCTGGATTAGCAGAGCCATCCTTACAAACCTTAATTAAGAAGGGAAAATAATATGTGACAGCAGAGCTGAAGAAGCGGACCCAGTGGCTGAGAGGGGAAGGCTGGCCTTCCGCAGAGAAATCTACAGTTCAGATAACTCCTCTTGTCCATGAGAGAATGGGATGCTTACAAATAATATCTGAGGCTGGGCCCAAGGTGGAAAAAAACTGGAGACTGACAAATTATGTTTAAAGTGTTTACTTTTTAAATTTTTTGGCCACACTGCCCTGCTTGTGGGATCTTAGTTGCCTGACCAGGGATCCAACCCGGACCCCACCAGTGAGAGCACTGAGTGCTAACCACTGGACCGCCAGGGAATTCCCAAAGTGTTAACTTTATGGTTACATATTTCCACGTTTACCAATTCCTAAGGAAACACTAGCCAAACATATCAGGAACCCTGGCAAGTTATTTGTGACGTATTTTTTGAGATGTGACTCTGAAACACCTCATCAGAGCCTTGGGCCCTCTGGCTTCAGGGTAAATATTAATATAGGTAAATTGCGGGGAGGAAGGTATGAGATTGTTTCTTCCCTTCATCAGCCTTTAGAATTTGCCATGAGAGGTGGAGAACAGCCAGTAGCTTGATCTAAAGTTGTGAGTTCGGGGGCAAAACCCTGGCTAAATATACGGAATAGTTTCCGAATCGTTTTTGGTCCTCTGTGCCTGAGTTTGTGGGGGAGATTCACCCCCACCTGCAACTTTGCTTTCTTGCAGGACGAGAATGGTCACAGTTGCCCCTGATGGCTGCCGCTTGGACCTGCACCCCAGGTACCACAGGCTCTGTGATAAGAAGGTAGCCTGGGGTATCGTCTTAGAGGCCTTGGCTGCGGTGGGCGCTGTGACCTCAGTGGCCTTCATGATCGCCCTCCTGGTCTTCATCTGCAAGGTGCAGGACTCCAACAGGCGCAAAGTGCTCCCCACCCAGTTCCTCTTTCTCCTGGGTGTGCTGGGGGTCCTCAGCCTCCCCTTCACCTTCATCATCAGCCTTGATGGCAGCACGGGGCCCACACGCTTCTTCCTCTTCGGCATCCTCTTTGCCCTCTGCTTCTCCTGCCTCCTGGTTCACGCCTTCAACCTGACGAAGCTGGTCCAAGGGAGGCAGCCCCTCTCCATGCTGGCTATGCTGGGCCTGGCCCTGGGCTTCAGCCTGGTGCAGGATGTCATCGCCATCGAGTATGTGGTCCTCACCATGAACAGGACCAACGTCAACATCTTCTCTGAGCTTTCTCCTCCTCGGCGCAACGAGGACTTCGTCATGCTGCTCATCTACGTCTTCTTCCTGATGACGCTGACCTTTTTCACGGCCTTTTTCACCTTTCGGGGCTCCTTCGCTGGCTGGAAGAGGCACGGGGCCCACATCTTCCTCACTATGCTCCTCTCCATTGCCATCTGGGTGACGTGGATCACGCTGCTCTTGGTTCCTACCCCTGGCCCCCAGTGGGATGACACCATCCTCAGTTCAGCCTTGGTGGCCAATGGCTGGGTTTTCCTGGTGGCTTATATTGCACCCGAGCTTCAGCTGCTCACAAAGCAACGGAACCCCATGGATTACCCTGTGGAGGATGCTTTCTGTAAACCTCAGCTCATGAAGCAGAGCTATGGTGTGGAGAACATAGCTTATTCTCAAGAGGGAATCACTCAAGGTACAGAGCCTGGCTGGGTAGACAATCCTTTGTGGGAAAATGGGGGAGAATCATAAGATATAATTACTGTAAGGAACATGCAAGATTATCAGGTCATACTCCCGATAGAACAGATAAGGTCCCCAAGGCTCAGATCTTACTTAAAATCATCCAGCTAGAGGGACCTCTCTGGTGGTGCAGTGGTTAAGAATCCGCCTGCCAATGCAGGGGACATGGGTTCGAGCCCTGGTCTGGGAAGATCCCACAGGCCGCGGAGCAACTAAGCCCGTGTGTCCCAACTGCTGAGCCTGCACTCTAGAGCCCGCGTGCCACAACTACTGAAGCCCATGCACCTAGAGCCCGTGCTCCGCAACAAGAGGAGCCACTGCAATAACTCTGCACGCCGCAATGAAGAGTAGCCCCCTTGGGCTTCCCTGGTGGCACGGTGGTTGAGAGTCCGCCTGCCGATTCAGGGGACACGGGTTCGTGCCCCGGTCAGGGAAGGTCCCACATGCCACGGAGCAGCTGGGCCCGTGAGCCATGGCCGCTGAGCCTGCGTGTCCGGAGCCTGTGCTCCGCAACGGGAGAGGCCACGGCAGTGAGAGGCCCGCGTACTGCAAAAAAACAACAACAACAAAAAAGACAAAAACAAAAGAGTAGCCCCGCTCGCTGCAACTAGGGAAAGCCTGCGCGCAGCACCAAAGACCCAATGCAGCCAAAAAATAAACAAATAAATGAATAAAAATTTAAAAAAGAAAAAAATCATCCAGCGAGTTAGAGACAAGTAGAACTAGAAGCTGGCCTTGGTGGTCTTTATCTCGTATGGTCTACCCAATACCATGTAGATTTCTCTGAATCAAAACAAGATGGAGCAAAGGAATGGAAAAAGAATGATTAGATAAATTCCCAGAGACAAGTGGGTGAGACAAGGTTCTTTATAAAGGTCAACTAGGCAATCCTTCCAGAAATGTGGAGCCTCTGTAGATTTGAGTGCACAAAACCCAGCCATGCAGTGATCACAGAGCACAGAGTGGGGAGAAAGCTCTTTTATCATAAACCAGTGGGAATCTCCATAAATTTACTGAGGATTTCGATGTAGCCTGAAGAGATACATTTTATTGCCCGTCTGTGGCCCACAGGAGGGAATTTTGCTCTTGTCTGGAGTCCTGAGCAGCCAGGCTGCACTGATAGCCAGAAACTGCTTTTGCTCATATGCCTCTATGCATTGGTCTCGTGGGTTTACATCAGCCTCTGGGCCTAATCAGGGGACGGGAGTGGGTATGGGACAGGAGCGAGGGACCTCCAAGGCCAGGTTCGTAGGTCCAGCTAGTAAATTTCTTTGCTCTTGAAGCCTTCAGTGCAAAGCTTGCCGGTGTTTCTCTCTGCAGCCCTGGTCCCTCTCCCGTGCACTGGGAAGAGTGAGGGAAGGGGGAGGGCTGGAGGGGATATTTTACCACCCACCCCCTCCTGTGCATTCCCAGTGGACACTCTCACTCTGTCACCTCACGCTTGGACTCTGTGTTATTGGTCCCTAACTAGCCTTCCTTCCCTTATTATTAACTAATTAACTTATTTAAGCTGTGCAGTGTCTTAGTTGCAGCACGTGGGATCCTTAGTTGCGGCATGTGGGGTCTAGTTCCCTGACCAGGGATGGAAGCCGGGCCCCCTGCATTGGGAGCTTGAAGTCTTACCCACTGGACCACCAGGGAAGTCCCTAGTCTTCCTTCCTTTAATCCTTCTTTCTCTTCATTCCATTGGCCACTGCCAGCTTCCCCTCCCTAAAATTACCACCCCTTCCTGCCCACATGCCTCACTGGCGCCTCAGCATCCACTGCATTTCCCAAATCCTTGATGAGGCTTTTCACAGCCCGAACCCACCACCCCTGAAGCTGTGCTCTCAGTTCAAACAAACCAAGTCCCTGCAGTTTCCTGCCTGTGTGTCTGGGCTCAAAGAGTGTTTGTCCTCTGCCTGACGCGTCCCTCCTTATTCTTGACCTTTTGCAGAGTCCCTGTTCCCCAGTCTCCCTCAGTCTTTGCTCCGCACGCCTAACTCTAGACCTTTGAGATGATCTCATCAGAGTCTGTCTCACTGCCTAGTTATTTGTGTAGCTGTCATATATTCCGGACTCTCCAGCGGCACCCTCAGGGCAGGAATCATTCTGATTAATCCTTCTATTCCTCACAATATCTTACAGACAGGAGGTGTTTAGGTATTTATTGAGTAAACTGAACAGGTAAATTTGGTGGAGAATACATGGATTGCTTTACATTGCATTTATTTAGCCATGCCCTGCGGCATGTGGGATCTTAGTTCCCCAACCAGGGATCGAACCCAGGCCATGACAGTGAAAGCGCCGAGTCCTAACCACTGGACTGCCAGGGAATTCCCTAAATCGTATTCATGATGAGCGTATGGTTCACTTGTCTGTTCCTGAGTTTAAATCCCTCTGATTTTGGACTTCCCTGGTGGTCCAGTGGTTAGGACTCGGTGCTTCCACTGCAAGGGGCATGGCTTCCATCCCTGGTCGGGGAACTAACATCCCGCATGCTGCGTGGTGCGGTGAAAAAAAAAAAAAAAAAAATCCCTCTGATCTCCCCTAAATACATAGAAAACAATTACTCACAGGTTCTATCCCTTCACAAAGAAAATCATGACCTTTTCCCCACCCTGGTTGGGCAGGTAAGGAAGTGGGTAAATCCCCAGTGAGATTCTCTCTAGGTACACCTCCAGCCAGATCTATGTCTGAAAAGACTCGTGTCACGTGTGCTTTTGGAGTGGTCCTAGGCTGAGGAGGGCTCTGGAGAGGTTTTGGAAAGCATTTCCCTAGTGATTATACGCGGCTAGTTATTCATTTGTTCAACCAGTTTTGGGCTGACTCTGTGCCTGGGCTTGAGGACGCAGTCTCCTCCCACGTGAAACTGACCATCTACCAGGGAGACAGAGAATTAAAGGGATAAAGCATCATGCTTTATAAATGACTCAACGGGGGGGGGGGGTGAGCACAGGTGGGGGATGTCAAGGAGGGAACCCTGACATTTACCTAATCCACATTGTCTGTTTCAGCTACTGAAGAGACAGGTGACGCGTTCTATGCCCCGTACTCCACCCACTTCCAGCTGCAGGTAAATGAGCTCTTTCTCTTTTTTCATCAGCAGTGTTAGCACCCCAGGAGCATTTGTCCTTTGGGAATAGATGATGTTGCCACTCTGATGGCCCCTAGATGCCACCTAGAAAGGATCGCGGGTCTACTTTCCTGTAATCTGCCTCATGGGATTAGGACAGGAGACTGGAGTGCAGTGCAGGGGAGGGCTTAGAGGAAGGGAAGGAAGGTTAGACTCCTGCCCAGGTTGGAGTGCAGAGCGCTGTGGAAATGGCCGGGAAGTGGAGTGGGTTGAACAATATGAGTGTTTTCTTTTCAGAATCGGAACTCTCCAAAGGATTTCTCCATTCCGCGGGCCCAGACTCGCGTTAGCCCTTACAGTGACTATGAAGGAAGGAAAGATGTCAGTTAACGCATCCCGAAGGGTGGGATGAACACAGCAAGTCTGCAGAGCCAGCGGGGAGTTCATGGGATGTGGGCTGAGTCCTGAGTCTTCCCAGGAAGCTGTACAGAACATCACAGGAAGACCTCGCCTCCCTGCAGCCTTCAGCCATGATTCTTCTGTTCTGGGGTTAATGAGGGCCGACAGGACCGCAGTTCTCAGCAGCACTGTAGTTGTTCCCTTTGTCCCATAGTTAGGCTACTTCTCTCGAGTGGGAGTCTCGGGCAACTCAGGGTGACCCTTAACCATCCCTGCCGTCTTACACATGACTCAGGCTAACCATCCCTGCCGTCTTACACATGACTCAGGCTAACCATCCCTGCCGTCTTACACATGACTCAGGCTAACCATCCCTGCCATCTTACACATGACTCAGGCTCTGGTCATCTGACCACACACTGGCTCATTCAGCCTCAGAAGCCAACTTTTCCAACTGTGGGCTGATTTCTGTGAGAATCGCTTGGCTCAGAGCAGAGCTGCAAATCTGAGCAAACCAGCAAAGGCCTGTCTCTCAGATCACCTTGCCTACATCTACACTGGAAGCCAGCTTACTCACATCTCCCTTCATGCCCGGATGGCAGAGGCTAAAAGTCACCCCAAATTTGCTAACCTCTGTGATGTTGCCTAACCAGGGTCCCCAGCGCCAATTCACTCCCAGACTCACAGTTGGTCCCCAGACTCACCTCCCTGCCCCGTGCTTCACCGGGAGATCTCCCTCCAGCCCTCACCAGCGTGGACAAGCCCAGTTTCTCTCTGCCAGGAGACTGTGTGCACTGGGTTGGTTGCTCTAAGTTCTGCTCAGTGTTCTAAGCACTGATTTCTTCTCCCATCCCCTCGCTCCTCAGACCGTGTTCACCGTCTGCGTTCTGGAAGTGGGTATTGTCCACTCATGAGGGAGTGTTCCTTGTAAAATAAGTTACCCTCCGTTCTTCACTGGAGATGCAATAAAGGTGTGGTGGCAGCTCTTGGACTGTTGCTGTGGCAGTGTGAGCGGTGGACACCGGACACGGGGAGAGTCGCAGGCTCGCTCTCGTTTTCACGTGGGAGCTGAAGTTCAAGGTTCAGTCCCACTGAGTGTGGACTTGACCTTTCTTGCCTCCTCCTTACGTCTACTACAAGTGTGTGTTCCCTAGTTTTGGGGGTGTGTGGCAAAGGTGAGGGGGAAGCTGGGAAGGGTCACGGACCTGAGGTTTTGCTCCAGGAAACAGAGGAGTGGCAACTTCAGAATGGGGTTTGGCAGCCCGGGTCAGACAGGGAGGAGACCTCAAAGGCAGTTTCTCCTTTCATCTGAGGTTTAATTGTAGGAGGGGATAAATCCAGATCCCTAATTTGACAGAATTGTTTCATAACATCTCTTGGAAAAGACAAGGGTACCTAACAATGATCGTTTGCTTAATCCCAGAAATGGCTTTGTGGGGCAGGGCAATTGAAACTCGCTTTGGGGTGAAGAAGAAAAAAAGAAATCCCCGTGCACAGAAACTGAATGACCTTTACGAGATTATAGCTGAGTTAGGGAGTTACCACCTAAGAGCCTGATGCTTGGCTTCTCATCACAAAGAAAACCCAGTTTTCTGGGGAGAGGTTGGAGAGGAATTAATGACTTGCGGAATTAGGGATATTGACATTCCACAGAGATTTAGTTGATTGTTTCCCATATGACTTCGCACTCACATTAGCTCAGCTTTGTATAGAAAAGGGGAATTACAAATGATGATTTGGATCCTTCTAGACTATTGAAGTCTTCCCAAAGAGGCCATAACCCAGTGAGGTTTGTTGTGAAGAGGAAACAATATCGTTTCATGGATATTATCTATCACAGTGTGGATACTCAAGAAACATGTATTCCCTTCCCTCTTTTCTTTCCTTCTCTGTCTCTGGCCTGTCAACCAAGCAAAGGGGGCAGAGTGAGAGGTAAAGCTGCAAAATACTCTGGATTTGCTTTCTTATTAAGGAAAGAATGTGCCAGGCCTTTGTAGCCCCATGATGGCCATCCTCAAGCCTCTTCAAAAACAGGAGAGGGGGGCTTCTCTGGTGGCACAGTGCTTAAGAATCTGCCCACCAATGCAAGGGACACGGGTTCGAGCCTGGCCCGGGAAGATCGCACATGCAGCGGAGCAATTAAGCCCGTGTGCCACAACTACTGAGCCTGCGCTCAAGAGCCCGCAAGCCACAACTACTGAGCCCACGTGCCACAACTACTGAAGTCTGTGCGCCTAGAGCCCGTGCTCCACAACAAGAGAATCCACTGCAATGAGAAGCCCGCGCACCACAACGAAGAGCAGCCCCCCACTCGCCGCAACTAGAGAAAGCCCACGCACAGCAGCGATGACCCAACACAGCCAAAAAATAAATAAAATAAATAAATAAATTAATTTAAAAAAAAAACAAAAAAAAAAAAAAAAGGAGAGGGCATGGAAATGGCACCCATCGCTGGAGATTGGTTTCTCCTCCAAGAAGTACAGTTTGGGGACTTCCCTGGCAGTCCCGTGGTTAAGCCTCCACGCTTCCACTGCAGGGGGCATGGGTTCGATCTCTGGTTGGGGAACTAAGATCCCATGTGCCATGTGGCATGGCCAAAAACATTAAAAAATTAAAAAAAGGAAGAAGTACAGTTTGCACAAGTAGATCATCACCTCACTGAGTTCTTTCTCTTTCCAGGTGGCAGAAGAAC
The DNA here is from genome assembly GCA_004363435.1 of Platanista minor. Classification (NCBI taxonomy): domain Eukaryota; kingdom Metazoa; phylum Chordata; class Mammalia; order Artiodactyla; family Platanistidae; genus Platanista; species Platanista minor. Next base: position 15,315 of record RJWK010041221.1, read on the forward strand.
GCTGCCCATTCAAACAGCACTTGTCACCCCTGTCCTCTCACCCATGCTAACCTGCCTCTGTCTTCTGCACATAATGAAACGCTTTTATTAAAACAGGGACATCTCAGGGACTGGAGGTTTGGGAATCTGAGGATCGCTATGCTACTGGAAAAGAGTGTTTCAAAGCCCTCCTGTAAGTCTCCATCTCCACCTGGGCTGAAATAGAATGTGCAAATTTAGCCCAGCCTGGTCCTTGAGTGACGCCAGTTGATTGATGGCTGGAAACCAGAAGGGCGTCTCCTTGTAACTAAATGGGTGATAATGAAATGAAGCTCAACAACCTTCCCCTCATCTTTCACTGTCAGTTGAGAAATAGACCGAGGGTCGTCTCTGCCTCTCACTTTAGGCTGAGGCCGTCCACGGCGGCCATCCCCCCTGGTTCCACTGGATGGCGGTGACACCTCAGGTATCGGCCCTCAGGGACTCAGCATAAGTCCACAGCTGCTTTTCTGTGAAAGGTACGAGGCAGGGCTGCAGCTACTCAGCTGGCTTGAGGCAATCGTGTCCCATTTTAAAAGGCTTGAACGTGTGAGCTGTTTGCATCCTCCCTCCCACCTTCTTTAAAGAATCCACGCTCCATCTCCTTTCCCGGAGCTTCATTGCCCTGTGTCTCATTTTTGTGAAACTCTCCAAGGTATTTCTAGCTCATCTGCATGCAGCTTGGCATCTTTACAGATATCGGTCTCATAGGCTGTTGTTATTAATGTCGAAGAGTATTTATGTGGTGAGAACATTGGCTTTTGTCAGGGACAGTTTGCCAAAACCAAGGGTACAGTCTGACCCTGGAAAGGCAACGGTGAAATCCCCTCCCCAAGCATTCTGGGTTTTCTCCTGTCATCTCTAGACTTGTCATCATCCCTGAGAACTGAACTGTGCCCCGCCAACCTTTCCCCCCTTGTCCACTTCCTCCTGTTGCTACTGGCTTTGCAGGCTTGCCACTGTTCCAGCCCCAACCTGAAACACGGGATTACTTTAGAACTGGAGGTGGCAGCTTCAGAAAACTCTTGCTCAGGTGTCGATGGCTGAGATCCCAGATCTGGGAGCTCTGCCTCCAGGGTATAGCCAGCTGCCTTTGGAAATTCTGCGGTACACCTGTGGCCATTTTCTGGCGTCCCTTCCATCGGGGCAGCTAATGCTTTTCCTCCTTGGCTTCAGGTTTTCCAGGCATGCAGAGGAGTCTGTGTGGCAGAGGATGGGGGCCTGACCCCAATGTCTGCGACCTCCTGATCGCCACCCCTTCACTGACCCTTCAGAGTGGGACACTCCGCTGCCTAAAACGTTGACGTTTGAGAAGGTCGCAGAGCTTCCGTAGTTGGTGACCACAGCCCTCATTTTACAGAGGAGGGAATTCAGGCCTGAAGGACTTAATACAACGGGGCTCAGATTTCTGGTACTGTGCTCCTTCTACTGTCAACACTTGTGTGGTCCGTTTTAAGACACTTTCTTTTCCAAAGGGGGTGTTTGAGGAAAGAATCAGACAAAATGACTGTGGTCAGCATATATTTTAAGCTCTCCTCCCATCTTTAAGCTCTCCTCCCATCTTCCTTTCCCTCCCCATCTTGCCTTTCCTGCCCCCCCCCCGATTTCTCCTCCAGGCATCCCTCCCCCGGGCATGGGAGCTGTGGGGAGAGGGACCGGGTGAGGACTAACATTTTCTGGGTCACCCTAGGTCACTCCTCCGCAACCTCCAAGCCACACGAGCCTCCTTCTGTCGAAGGAGGGGCTGCAAGGGAAGGTGAGAGTTCATCTTCCCAGTTGCTGTAATAATCCTTCCACTTCCTTGAGTCCCAGCCTGTGTCAAAAACCCATTCCCAGCCCCTGTTCTTTTCCTTTGTCTGGAGCTGTAGATCCCCTTGGCAATCTCTCACTCCCTATGCGATTTCTTTTTCTTTTTTTCAGTTGGAAGTATAATTGACTTACAATATATTCGTCTCAGGCGTGCGACATAGTGATTCTATATTTACATTCATTACAAAATGATCACCACCCTATGCGGTTTCTGATGGCAGATTTCAGAGGCAGTCCTTGGGAAAACTTTGCAAGGAGCTGTTGTGTGTGTAGTGGATCTCAAGCACCAGATCCAACCACGATCTTCAACAGAAAAGATGAAACTTTAATGAAATTTGGTTACCAGCTGCTTTGAGTCAGATCCCCTTCCATAATATGATCTACCAAACCTGCTGGATTTTTATCAACTCATTTTAAAAAGCTCTGAGACACCCATGTAGCTATGCCCTGAGCTCTGGGACATGGTGGTGGAAGTTAGCACCATACCCTGTGATTATGTAAAGCTACTTCCTTTCTCTTAAGAAGGAATATTTCCAGATCAACTATTTTTTTACCCACAAGAAATTGAAATAGTAAAAGCATACATTGTTTTAGCAGGTATCTTAAAAAAATTTTTTTTATTGAAGTATAGTTGATTTACAATGCTGTGTTAATTTCTGCTGCACAGCAACATGATTCAATTATACATCTATATATTCGTCTTCATATTCTTTTCCATTATGGTTTACCACAGGATACTGAATGTGGTTCCCGGTGCTATACAGTAGGACCTTGTTGTTTAACCATTCTATATATAATAGTTTGCATCTAGCATGATATCTTTATGAACAAGCTATCTTCATGAAAAAGGCAGGTCTAATGATCGTAGAGTTAGGTGGAGTCATAAGTCAGACATCCAAGAAAAGGTCATTTATTAGCTTGAGGTCTCTAGTGGTGTCCCACAGGGCTCTGCTTTTGGATCTGTTTGGGTAACATTTTTATTGACCACTTGGATAAAAATAAAGCATATTTCTCAAATTTTGCACATGACACAAAATTAGGAAAGACTGAATAATAAAACCAGAATACAAATGTATTGCAGTAGACTGGAATAAAGATCCCAGACCAAGAATTTAGTTTAATAGATGTAAATGTATTCATGCCTCCAAAATAAATTACATAAGTATAGGTTGGAAAGGCTTGGTTCCACCGCAGTTTTTATGAAAAAAACCTCGTAGTTTTAGGTGTTTATAAGACTGATAAGGACCAAGCAGACAAAAAACAAACTCAATCGAAGGCAGCCCTGATACCATTGTAAAGTCTGGGTCAAGGCAGGTGCTATTCCCACTGAACTTGGGGCAGGTTATACCACATCAGAATATTAAATCCATTCCTGTGCATCTCACTGTAATGGAGGCGCTTCTAACGGAGGAGCTATTTTTAGAACTACATGCTATACAGCATGGTTGATGGTATTGGAGATGTTTCATCTGGAAAGGAGAAGACTTTGCAGTGTGTATGGCCATCATCACAGCTAACATTTATTGTGTGCTTCCTCTATGCCAGGCTCCATTTAAGTGCTTTACTTGTTTCATATAATTTAATACTTATAAAAACCATATGAGTTATTATGATCATCATCTCCCTTTATTTAACAGCTGCAGAAATGGAAGCATTAAGAGGTTAACTAGTGTCCAAGGTGACACAGTTGCCAAGTGGGAGGGCTGGGAGTCAAAGCCGGAGGGCCACCTCTGGATCTCCTATGCACAGCTCCAGCCCGCCTCAACTACCTGTAATCATGACAGCACAGCAGACGGCTCCAGGGTTAGAAATTCGAGGGAGATGGATCCCAGAAGAGCTGCCTGCAAAGTGGTGGGTTATCTCTTGCTGGAAGTGTTCAAGGTCAAGGGTGCTCTGCTGAGGATGATGTGGGGAATTCTGTGTTAGGAATGAGGCTGGACTAGATAACCTCTTGTAACCCTCAGGGCTCTGGGATTTTACTTGCCGCGCTGTTGTTCTTGGCGCCCTCACCCTTGAGTAAGTGTTATTATTGGGTGTCTTAATCCATCCCCTGGCTGGTAGATGTATTTTACAGAATCCTACTTCATAGCCTTGCTTTAGAATGGGAGGTGCCTTCTGAATAGAGTCTGTGCTATGTTTAATTGTGCATTACTGTGGACATGATGATGATGTAGAATCCTCTGCAACGATACTTGAACTTTATAAAAACCAGTGTGCCCCTACCCCTTGCCTCGGGCACATGCACTCCATGCCCGAAATATTGCCTGATTTAGTTCTTTACTCAAAAGCTACTATGTCTTAAGTCCAAAAACTACTAGTCCACGTTGTTCTTCAAGGGTGATTCATGGCATAAGAACGCTATGATTTGCACTGCTCAGCAATATCAAAAAGGCTTGTGGGTTGTGCTTGTACAGCATGAGCTTAGTCCTCTGAGTCATGAGCCCGTAAAGTCTGTGAACACTTGGGAACCAGGATGAGGGTCAGAGGGAGCATCTGATTGTACT
>RJWK010041222.1:0-10468 GCA_004363435.1 Platanista minor
AATATTACTCAGCCATAAAAAAAGAACAGAATAATGCCATTTGCAGCAACATGGATGGAACTAGAGGTTATCATACTAAGTGACATAAGTCAGACAAAGACAAATACCATATGATGTCACTTATATGTGGAATCTAAAATAGGACACAAATGAACCTAACTATGAAACAGAAACAGACTCACAGACATAGAGAACAGACTTGTGGTTGCCAAGACGAAGGGGGAGTAGAGGAAAGATGGATTGGGAGTTTGGGGTTACACTATGTAAACTATTATACATAGGATGGATAAACAACAAGGTCCTACTGTTTAGCACAGGGAACTATGTTCAATATCCTGTGATAAACCATAATGGAAAAGAATATATAAAAGAATATAGATAAACCATAATGGAAAAGAATATATAAAAGAATAGATATAAAACTGAATCATGTTGCTGTACAGTGGAAATTAACACAATATTATAAATCATCTATACTTCAGTATAAAGAAGACAATATCTAGAGTTTTATTTAAAATAAAAATCTAGATTTTTATTTTTATTTTCCAGATGTTTAAATGATAGCTTAAAAATTTTTTTAAATATTATTCAAGTCAATCAAAACTCATTTGCTGACCAAATTTGGACCACAAATCATGAGTTTTAATCTTGCTCTAGATGCTTCTGAGTTAGAAAGTAACATGAGGGGAAAGAATAAATACTCGTATATACCTAGCACTGTTTTAGGTACTGAACAAAATTTATTTTAATTAAGCCTTACAATTCTAAGAGGGAGGTATTATTATCCTTTATTCTAATGGATGAGAAAACTGAAGCTCAGATAGTCAGGAGCTAAGGCTACCTGGCCAGTCAATGGAAGAACCAGATTCAAACCCAGGATGTATTGGCTACAAGGCCCTTGCACTTCCACACCAACATTCCATCTTCTATATTAGCTCTTCTCAACCCTGGCTGGCACATGGAAATCACCTGGGGAGAGTTTAAAACTCTCCATGCCCAGATCACACCTAAATCAGATAAATCAGAATCTTTGGTGGTAGGACCCAGGCAACAGAATGTTTTTAGACCTCTTCAAGGTGATTCAAGGGGAACCAAAAACAATAATCTGAGATCAGCACTGGCATCACCTGAGCTCTTGTTCAAAATGCACCCCAGATCTACTACAACAGAATCTGCATTTAACAAGAGCTCCATGCAATTTGAATGCACATAAAAATTTGGGAAAGATGGATCTAGGAGGGAAGCAATAAGACCCTAAAGTAGGCTTCAAAAGTCTGGCTTCATCTTCAAAAATTTGCATTTATTAATTATGCAAACTTGGGGGCTGGAGGAGAGAGAGGATTGGTGGGGGAGAACAGGAAAGAGAGAAGAGGAATTTACAGTACCACAATGAGTAAAACACACCCTTGGGTCTGAATGCTATGCTTTTACTTCTAGTGAGTTCTTAGGTGCCTCGTTTCAGTTCATTTGCTTTTGCTTTTTCCTCAGATTATCAGAAGATAACTGGCCCTCTCTTCTGTGAAAGAAAAAATTATTCGTGATACCAAAACAACAGGGCAGACTTTATTCAGGGGGCCTATTAAGATAGATATGGGGACTACTGCATTGGGGTTTTTGCAGTAGGGGAGAGAGATAAGCTCAAATCTGAATGCAATAAGGAAAATGGAGATTTTATAGTCAATGAGAAGGAGGTGGAAGAGCGGGGAGGGGGAGGGGGGGTGGAAATTTATGAAGAGGAAACATCACAGGTAAGAGGGGATTCTGGCTAAATCAACCTAACAAGGTTCTTGCTGAAGACAGGTCAGGGTAATCAGACATCACCTGGGGGATGGTGGGGACTGAGGGATTTGGTTAGCTCTCAGGGGTGATCAGATGGGGGATTCTGCTAAATCAGCTTGACAGAAAAAGTCCAGGCCTAGTTGGGAAGAGAATTCAGAGGAGCCTGTCTAAAGTTCAGTCAAGGAGAGATGGTCACTTCTCAGCCTCAGACTCTTGTCTTGAGCATAAGGAAGCAGAGAAATGACCACCAGTTAGGTTTCAACTAAACGTGGACCCAACTTCATACGAACACCTGGCATCCCACAAACGTTCCACACTCTCTTTGGGCCACTTAATCATGTGGGAGGCAGGTGAAAAGAGAAAAGGATGACGGCCTGTCCAGAACAGGCAATGCGGCCCAGCTTTGCAAGCCCTTCACCTCTACAGCCCTCTAGGTTTCCCATGTGGATGTGGAGTAAATGAAATCTGGAGCACATGTGATTCTCGCATTCTCCTCTCCGTTACAGCCTCACTCACACGGCCCAGCATCTGCTCCTTCCTCCCCTCCTGATACCCCTGCTCCTTACGCCTCACTTTGCCCTCCTCATCCTGCTTTTCCTCCTAGTTAGGGGCCAGGAGGCCTGGCTCTGGGGAGGCACCCATACTGTGTGTTTTCAGCTCTTTAATTCTGCCATATTATCCTCTGTTCCTACCACCAAGATCTTTGATGGCTGCTTTCATTGTGTTGTCAGGTTCCCCTTTGATGCCTAAATTAATACTAATGGGAAGCTGTCTCAGTCTCCATAAGCTGTGTGCTTACTTTCCTTTCTGCTCAGTTTCCCCCAGTTGAATATTCCTCAGTCTGTGCTGTGTGCTCATCTGTCAGCCCTTTCTTGGCTCCATTTTAAAAGAAACCTGAACGTCTTACACACACGGTTTGCCACTCTAGGGCCTGGTAATTCAGAAAGGAGTAAGAAAGAAAATTATACTGAAACCTACCTGATTAGCCATCAGGACTCAGCCCACTTGAAACTGCAGACCACTGGCTTTGCCCCTTTGCCTTGGGTTGAATGAGTGTGCCCTCCAAACTTGCTAGTGTTTCTTATTAAAGGACTCTTCTAGGGGTCAATCCCTGTCATTTGATGAGCTCACCAAAGGCTCACCTAACCCCAAATACTTTCTTTCGTGTCTGATAATACCTGAAATTTTACCTCTTTAGAAGATGTTCTTTTAGGGTTGTTATTGTTTGTTTTTATTTTTGTTTTTGTTTTTATTTTTTTAGATTTGAACCAAAGGAATGAACACAGTCAGTATTGGGATGGTTTGCATATGAAAGTAATGATGAGTATTTATTTGGATTGGGGGACTCTGTTGATAGTGAGAGCAAGATAGAGGAAGAAGTTTTGAGTGCTAATGTGGGGATGGTGAGTGGGTAGGTGGGGACCAAGTGCCACTTCACAACTTTGCCTGTGAAGGAGGCAGCTGTGTCCTTAAGGAAAAGCATATTAGCCTCTCCCACTCCCCAAGATCATCTCTCATGTTTTCTTTCCCTCCCCAGGCAGCCAATATTCAATAAATACACATTAAAGGCTGAAAGTTATGGCCAGAAAATGAAGAGAAAGTGCAACAGAGGGGTGGAAGTGAGAGTAAATTGGTCACCAATCTTAAACACCTTCTAGGTTCAGAGATACGAGCCACCACAGAACACAAACATACAGATCTTGCCTTTAAACTTACAGTTCAAGGTAGGAGGAGACACAGAAGTGAGACAGGGAGGGGAGAGCATACAAATATATATATATATATACACACACACACACACACACACATATATATATACACATACACTCACATATAGTAATACATATTATATATGTATATTTCTCCTCCTACATCTCTTCATACCTTAGACTGTAAGTTTATACACATACACACAGTGTTCAATACATAGAAAGTCAAAATAATCACCTCTCTATCATTACTGATCAAAGTCTGAATCTCACGGGCTAGAGGAACTGCCCATCACCCACCATCTCCTCTTAGATTCCTTTAGCAGCCTCAGCTCAGCACAACTATCTCCTATTGTTTTATTATTGATTCTCCATCTCTTCTGTTTTGCCTTATCTTCCTTAGTCACATGTTAACCATCCAGGATCTGTTCTGCAAGTCTCTTATCTTTTCCCTCACGATTGTCCTTTCTGTGTTTTTTGTTTTAGTTGGTTGGCGTTTATTTTTTACTTTAAGATTTTTTTTTCTTCCACCTGCTCTTCCAAGTTATTCATTTGAATGTCAACAGTGTCCACCCTCTCCTTCAAATTGTCTACCTAGCATTTTGGCTCACAAATCACAGTTTTTAGCTGGAAATTCTTTTTTGAGTTATCCTTGAATTCCCTTAAGTGGTCTTATCTTCTTCATTAAAGCGGGTAAATATCTCCCAGGCTGCTCTACTTTGCTTGCACTGTTCTATTTGATCTTCACCTATTTGGCTGAAGAGTGCCCTTGTATGTGTTATTTTTCTTTGTCTGCCCTTTGGGACCTCTCCTGGTTGTTGGAACTCCCATGGAGACTAAGGTCTTAATTGCTCTGAGCTGCCTGCCAGTCTGGCAGCTGTTTGAATCAGGACTGACAGCTAGGTTTAGTGTTGGGAATGATGAGGAAGTGGGATGAAGTCAGATTGCCATCTGCCCCAAATCCCCTAGGAATCTAGGGGAACTGAGTATTTAAATCACACTCCACTGTATTTTAAGAATCCTAAACTTACAGTCAATGATCTGGATTTGAACGCAGTGTTTTCTTCACCATCTGAGTGATCTTGAGGGTGTCCTTCAAAACACAGGGTTCCACTTCCTCATGTATAAATTCAAGATTAACCATACTGCCCTACTTGCCTCGAAGGGTTTGTTATGAGGATCAGGTAAACTGGTAACTATCAATTGTAAACATTGATATGTCTTTGTGCTTGCTACTATTCCCAATCCTAGCTCTTTTACTTTCTTTGACTAAAGTAATAAGGATGGAAGAGTAAAGCACTTGAAAAAAAATTTGAAATACATGCAGCTCCTAGAGCTCTATGGAGAATTGCGTACAAACAGAACAATCATAACGTGTTTTTCAGAGAACTACTAATTTACCTCTTTAGCACAAAGTGAAGACAGGGAGAAGGCAAAAGAAAGGCAACTGCAGAAACACACCAATGTTTGCTCCCTCCCTCCTTATAAAACAGGGAGCAGGAGAGATAAGAGGAAGTGGGGGAGAGGAGAAGACAGAGATTAGTATAGCAGTTTGGGCATCAGAGAGATGATCTTGCACACCAGTTACCGTTTATGTGAACTTGGGCAAGCTGTTTTATCTCTCTGAACCTATTTTTTTCTTTTGTAAAAAGGGCAAATAATATACTAGTATGTATTGCCATAAGGGTTTTGTGAAAATAAAGCCAAATCCCTGACATCATTAAATTCTCCATAAATGGGGTTAAATCGTATATGTATTTCCTTTTTCAGACTGCCCCCACTACATATGTTTGACTTTACAGACTGACCTTTTTTCCTTTTTTTAACTTAAACCCTCAACCCATTAGTCGCAGTCTAAGGTGGGAGTGGGGGGTGGAGAGGATCCCTTTCTTAAGTTATAAAACGACAGCCCTTCTGTGATGGGGCTTTCCTCTGTCAAGAACAAAAATAACATGAAATGAACATTCCCATTAGCTGAATACAGGCTCCAGAGAGACTGGCATCTGTCACTACGTCATTGTGAGGACACATTGACAAGCAGGGACACAGAGTGCCCGGTGCAACACTGTAGGTCTAATTATAGAATCTTTACTTCCCTGGCCTATTTTGGTAGGGATGGCCCCCAGCACAGATTTGTGCAGACAAATAAGGCTTCTGCATCTTAACACTCGGCTTGACAGCCACAAGGCTTACTGAACACCTGCTTAGTGCTAAGTACCGAGCATTAGAGGGAATCAAAAGAAATTAAAGAGATGGTCAGTGCCCTTGAAGAGGTTATGGTCTGCATGGTCAAATTGCTTCTATAGTCTTGCCTTAAAAATATATATACATACATATTTTTCACACAATTTGGATTTTGCAGACGCTCATTTTAAAGACCTTAAATTTTGTTATTCGATCCTCTCCATGTCATAGTTTAGGTAACTATGAGGCCTGCAGAGTATGTGTAGCTTGTTTCTGCAAAAATTATATTATTTAAGGGACTAGAATAACTAAATGATATTTTCTGAGTACAGATCTAGTAGAGTTCCTAACAATCATATTAGCATCCTTCAGGCAGGCTGAATGGGGCCTATGACCCAGTATTTATCACATCTTTGTTTTCCTTTGCACCACACACAGATACAGAAGAAGACTGGCTTAAAGGAAAAAAGGGAAGCCTTCTCCAAAGGTGACAGTGCTTGAGCCAGCAGCCAGCCCCTGTGGTGGTGGTGGGAGAGGTACTGACCCCTGGGGTCTCAATCAGCAGCAGCCTGGTATCCACGTCTTCCCCTCTCGTGGAAGAGCTTCATGGAGTTGCTCTATCTTAGACCCTCTGAGCAATCATCCCTGAAAGAGCAGGTGGAGGGCGAGCTCCCTCAGGAGGGGGTCTATCTTATGAACTTTTCTGGCTGAGGCATTAGAAAATGATACTAACAATTTTCTTGCAGAAACTCATCCAAAGCCTTCAAAAGGTTATATTTTCTTTAATCCAAACATCCATACCAACGTTAACTCCCCGTCCTCAGAACTCTCCGCTCTTCCTCTCCCTCGGGCTATAACTAAGTACTCCAAGCAATGAGTGATGCCTGCAGTAGGATAGATGTTTCCGCACTGATTGGTTCTGTGACCAATTGCTTTAGACTCATCACTGAACCACTGCCACCGAAAGTTTCCTAGTCTGTAAAGTTGGGATCACAATTCCTTCTCCAGGGACATTGCCTTGAGGGAGTAAAGGACCTGGCAGGAGGAGGCATTCAGGGAATGGCAGGACTTCTTTCCTCTTCACCTTGGTTTTCCCAGGTGACCTTCGTGTTGTGAGAGAAGTAGACTCCTTTCTGGGGTCCTCAGTAGAAGTGTGCAGAGAAGCTCCAGGAAACCGCTGCAAACAAGGGCTGCCGAGTTCAGCCTTTTGCTCAGAATCACAGCCCTGGATGGCACTTAGCAGTCACCTGGACTTTTCCAGATGTGAAACCTTGGGCAATGCTGTAGACTGAATGTGTGTGTCCTCCCAAATTCATATGGTAAAACCTAACCCCAAGAGGATGGTATTTGGAGGTGGGACCTGTGGGAGGTGCTTAGGTCATGAGGGCTCTGCCTTGTCATGTCACGTCCCATGTCATGATGGGATTAGCACACTCATAAAAGAGCCCCCAGAGAGCTCTGTCACTCCTTCCTCATGTGAGAAGACAGTGACAGGAAGCCTGTCTGTGAGCCGGGAAGCAGGCCCTCACCAGACACTGACTCTACTGGTGCCCTGGTCTTCTAGCTTCCAGAACTGTGAAAAATAAATATTTGCTGTTTGAACCACTCAGTCTACGGTATTTTTGTGATAGCATCCCGAACAGACAAACTAACTTGCAAATGGAGAAAGTACTAGCGAGACTACATCAAGAGGTTATTACAAGGGTTTAAAGGAGTTCACTTACTCAGTGTTTAGAACGGTACCTGGAGCGGGGCACTTGCCAGGCCAGTGTTTACTCTTAGCGCCATGTCTCCAGGCTCAACAAAGGGAGCTGCTGGTGGAGAGGTAGCTGTACACAGATCTGATTTCTTGCCCAGTGCTTTTCCCCAGACCCTGTGACTCAACTTTCCTAAAATGCACATTCCTTGTTCTTTCTCTTAACTTGGAGAGGAATTAGATCTATTTCATGTAGCAGGGTAAATCGCCAGGTATAAATTTCCCATTGTCTGCAAATCTATGGTGAAATGTTAGCCCTAATCTGAATTAAGATTTAATCTAATTACATACAAGTTTTTTCAAGACATAGTTTTGAAAATATTTAGATGGTAATAAGAATTTGAGCAGTATACTGTGGAGGAAAGAATGATGTAGCTCATATTTTATGCAGGTAGCCAGAAAGGAATTATAACATCTAAAAAATATGATCAAATTAGTGCCCTGAAGCCTTAAGAGTTTGGTTAATCACCATTTGCATTAAATTTCTCTCACAGAAGAGAGTATCAGGTTCAGCCCAACTTCTTCATGCCCAAGTGATGGGCATGACTGCCTTGGCCTTGGCCTTGGTTTGGAAGGACAAGCCAATTTAAAAATGGGCAGAGGATCTGAAGAACATCTTTCCAAAGAAGACATACAGATGGGCAACAGGTACATGAAGAGATGCTCAACATCCCTAATCATCAGGGAAATGCAAATCAAAACAACGAGATATCATCTCACACCTGTTAGAATGGATGTTATCAAAAAGATAAGAGAAAGGCCGGCGAGGATGTGAAGGAAAGGCAATCCTTGTGCATGTTAGTGGGAACGTAAATTGGTGCAGCCACTATGGAAAACAGTATGGAGGTTCTTAAAAAAACTAAAAATAGAAATACCATGTGATCCAACAATTCTACATCCAGGCATTTATCCAAAGAAAATGAAAATACTAACTTGAATAGATATATGTACCCCCAGGTTCATTGCAGCATTATTTACAATAGCCAAGATATAGAAACATCTAAGTGTCTGTCAATGGATAAATGGATAAAGAAAATATGGTGTGTATGTGTGTGTGTGTGTGTGTGTGTGTGTGTGTGTGTGAGAGAGAGAGAGAGAGATATGAAATATTATTCAGCTATAAAAAAGAAGGAAATCTTGCCATTTGCAATAACCTTGAGGACATTATACTAAGTAAAACAAGTCAGAGAAAGACAAATACTGTATGGTCTCACTTATATGTGGAATCAAAAAAAAAAAAGCTTACAGATTCAGAGAACACATTGGTGATTACCAGAGGCCCGGGGGTGGGGCAGGTAGGTGAAATGGGTGCAGGGAGTTAAAAGGTACAAACTTCCAGCTATAAAATAAATAAGTCATGGGTAATACTGTATCGTATATTTGAAAGTTGCTAAGAGAGTAGATCTTAAATGTTTTATCAAATCATTACAATGTATACCTTAAACTTATGCAATATTAAATGTCAATTACATCTCAATAAAACTGGAAAGGGAAAAAATTCCTTATTATGGACTAAATTGTGTTTCCCCCTCTCCAGCTGCCCAGTTCATATGTCGAAGCCCTAACCCCCAACTTTATTTGGAGGTAGTTCCTTTAATGAGGTAATTAAGGTTAAATGAGGTCCTAAGTGTGGAGCCCTAATCCAATAGGACTTCTGTGCTTATAAGAAGAGGAAGAGACACCAGGAGCACATGCAAAGGCCATGAGGACACAGCAAGAAGGTGGCCATCTGCAAGGAGAGAGGCCGCAGGAGAGACTAAGCCATCAACCCTTTGATCTTGGACTCCCAGCCTCCAGAACTGTGAGGAAAGAAATTTCCATTGCTGTAGTCCCCCATCTACAGTACTTTGTTATTAGCTGACTAATACTAATCCCACCTGTGCCCTGAACTCTTTCCCTTCCCTGATCTTGAGAGTAAAAACATTAACATACATACATGTATCACGGAGCGGGAACCGTGAAAACAGTCACTATTTCCAGCAACATAGAGAGTGTTTAAAATCACTTGCATTAGCAAAAAGGAAAAAAAAAAGTTCTGCAAGGTCTTGCAAGTTTTGTGTAAAGAAGGAGGAAGTATAACTGAGGTATCTATCACCTATTTTTTAAATTCATTTGAGTAACAAATGAAAAAGTCCATTTTGATGTTCAGAGGTGAAAAATAAATTGTGGTTTTGCACTATATTTCCTGTTATATTTCCAGTTAGGATGTAAAATCTTGGGAATAAAGTGTTGGTTTTCCCAAGTGTTCATTTCATTCAAAGCAAATTAGTCAAAGAATCACAACCTGTATAAATCCATCATCATCAGGGCCCTTGATCTCAGAACACTACAGTGCTGAACCCTGAGATAAATCTTCACGCCAGAAATCCTATTATTTAGAAGTACAACAAAAATAACAATCGGAGATGACCTCAGGACGGTGAGAACATTACACTCTTCTTTGTGTATCAGAAGAAGCTAACATCCGCTCATCACTGGCTGAAGCGACACTACAGGAGCCTGAGAAATATCTGGTTGGCTCCAACATAAATAATCTTCTGTCCTCTGGGAAAAACATCTTTTTTTCACTCCATGGCTTTAGAAAGACCATTGACATGGGCACACAAACATCTTCTGGAGATGGCATGGAAATATCACTCAGTGAGTTGAGGACAGACAAGGATGTGTGTTTACACTTGTGAAGTAGATCCTGCTTGGAGTACACCCAACACTTTTGTCAACACGTCCCTTCTCAATCCTTGGCCTCTGGCTTATTTAAAGGCTTTAGAGAGAGTATTGGTTGAGGGCGAGGGAAGTGAGCAGTTAGATAGAAGAAATTGGCAAGAGTTCAATACAGATAAAACTGAAGAGATGAGACAAGGCGAGAGGAAACATCTGGAGCACCTGGCAGGGGTCGTTTCAGGCTCCTCGCCTGAAGTAACTCATTACTGACTCTTCTCCATTGTTGGCTTGTAATCTGGTTTTTCCTGCTATTGCAGATTTGTCTAAAAACAATAGGATAAGAGCAAACATTACCCTTTTTTTTTAAGATTCACAAAAT
>RJWK010041223.1:0-19647 GCA_004363435.1 Platanista minor
AAAAAATTATATGTCAAATATCACAAAATACATGAAAGCCGAATTATAGGCTGAAAAAAATTTTTTTCGATAAACAGGACTGAGAAAGAATTTAAATGCCAATAAATAGTTCAAATGAACCAATGAGAAAAGTGAAATATTCCATTAACTAAACAGGCAAAGAAAAAGCTTAGAAAATTCAGAAAGATGAAATGCGAGAACCTTATAAACAAATGACAATATAGTCAATCTTAAAATAAAGAAAATCAAAAGGTGAAGAAAAGGAGCAATTTTTGCTTTCACTGGCATTTGTGTAGGTGTGGCAGGTAAGCTGCACATTTTCATATCTAATGATGGGAGAATAAATTTTTACAATCGTTTTGAAAATCAATTTGTCAGTTTGTGTCAAAAGCTTAAAACTTTTTAATATATTTTAAATGGAAAAAAAACAAGGGTTTAAATTGTATCTATGTAATCAATGTAAAGTAAATTAAAATACTAGGGAAAAGGAAGAAAATATACCCTAAGTTTGAAATGTTACACTCTCAGTATTTGGTGTTCTTTCCTTTCTACTCTTTTAATATTCAAACGACTTTTATTTTCAGAAAGAAAGGATTAATCAAACAAACAAACAGAAATGCTAAGGGTATTCCCAAGGGAATCACTGATGCCGCATTGCAGCAAGAAAGGCCAAGGGTGTGAAGATACAAACAATGTGAAAAACAACCTATCTCTTTGCTCATAATAAATCCAGTGGCAGCACATCAACCCAAACAATAGGTAGTATTTGGTGATCTGCAAGTAAGTGAGATCTCCCACTAAATGGAATTTACCTCATTCAGCAGAGAAAGTCATGTTTAGACTGAACGGTTAATAATGACCAAGACTCTTTCAGGCAGAAAAGCAAGGGGCGGACCCCAGTCCAAGAATGGCCACCAGCAAAGCAGAGTGGCTTGAGACAGCTGTGTGGGCGGGAAAGGTGGTGGATGAATGATGATGATACGGATGGAAAGACAGAGGCTGGACCATTAAGGGCTGCAGGGCATTTGGAACTGGTCCTGTTCAGAGGGAGACAGGAGTGATGGGACCACTGGATGGATTTCGAGCATGAATGTCACGTGATGGGATGAGTCTGTGGGAAGGATCAGCAGTGCAGAGAATAAGCTGGGGGTAGGGGAGAGACTGTACAGAGGCTGATGGATGCAGAAGCTTCTACAATGGTCCTTCTGGAAGATGATGGAATCCTAAACAATGGCCATTATAGTTCAGATGAAATGGGGGGATTGATTGGAATGACAGCTCCCCAAAGAGTTTTTTTGGTCACCCCTGGTTTTCTAACCCCTAGAAAAATAATTGGCCGGTAGCAGACAATCAAGAGACATTTGTTGAACATGAATAAATGAATCAGTAAAAGGACACAAGGTATTTAGAATGTAATACTAGACGGAAGTGGTGAGTTCTTAGATGTAAGAAATAACGTTAGAGAACTTAAGAAGGGCTGAAATCAAACAATAATACCTCAGAACAATCTATCTCAATAAGTAAATTCATCCTATGTTGCCTTATAAATTTCCTGAGATATTACTGTATTATAGTAATTTTAGTTATAATTCTGTAGACCATCACAATATTTTCAAGGGCCACTTAGAGGTTTTTCTTCTAAAAGGGAACAGACCCATTTTATGGACATAAACTACTTGCTAGGATTAATAGAAAAGCATTTTCTCCTTGCCTGGTCGTCTTGTAATTTAATTTTGTTTATTTTAAAATACAGAAGTTTTACCTTTTCATATTTTCAGAAGTGACAATATGTCACTTTGAGAGTTCTCCAAAACGAAATCATTGGTGTCAGTGTCAGTTTCCTGGTTCTACTATAGTTATGCAGAATGTTTCCATGGGGAGAAACTAGATGAAGAGTTTATGGGGTCTCTCTATTATTTCTTAGAACTTCAGGTGAATCTATCATCATCTCAAAATAGAAAGCTAAAAAAAAACACCCCTGAATGGTTCACCTTCCTCGCTGACGATCTTTTCCATGGTAATGGCAAGAAGAAATCTTGGATTTACGGACAGCCCTTGGGAAGCGTGCATTATCTGTACTTTCTTTGTAGATGAGCCCAGAAGAGAATACTGTTGCTTGGCAGTTGTCTTTGCAGCTTTTTTTTTTCAGTGGCAATTCCAGAGTGAACACACCCCTTAGTTAAGCCCCCAAATTGTGAGATTGTCACCATGGTTACTCTCACTGCTCCTCTGAGCTTTATCACTTCCCCTCCGGATGTGGTCTATTCTGTACAAGATTTGCCACCATTTCAAAGGAGCAAAAAATGAATCCTTTCTGAGTGCTCTGTGCACCAGTGTGGTACCATTTTGCTTATCTCGAGATAGTTCAGTCCAGACTGCATGGAGAGGGTTCTGGGTCAATCAACATGGTCCCCTGATTGCGGTTGACACCTGCAGAGGCATAGCCCCAGCTGAATGCATGGTGGAAACAGCTCCACGTATGTTTGTTGTGAGCTGGGGGGCGGAGGAAGGTAGGGAGCTGGGGAGACAGAGAGAAGCCTCATCTAAGGCTTTTCTTCTCCCTCGTTCTCCTCTTCTTGAGTCTCAGGGCGTCTCTGGTTTCAAGGCTCACGTAGCCCCAGACTTTTTCCATCCCCACGCATCTGACCCAAGGGAGGCACTCTGCACGTGCTGGCTGGACGGATCAGGTTTCCCCTTGCCCCATGCACGTGTCTTTTATCTCTGTTGCAGCCACCCATCCATCTTTGGAACCACTGCACAGCCTCCCAGACTGTTATCTCTCAGTCTCCATTTGGTCTTTGTCCAATTCACTCTCTGTGGTCAGCCAGAGCGATCTCTAAAGCAACACTTAAAGCCCCTGGGACTCCAGAGCCCCTCAGGATAAAAATGAAATACGGCACACATGGACCTCCCTGACCTGATCATGCTCACCCGCCCAGCCTCCTGGCTGCTCCCTCTGAGGGCCACCCTCTAGCTCTATGTACAAAGCACTGAGGGCAGCCCCACCTAAAGGACCCCACAGCGCAGCCACGGGCACCTAGGAGCCCAGGCATTTGTAACTGGGAGCAGTTGGGCTTAGTGCCCCAGCCAGGGCTCCATGACTTTGGAAGAGTGTCCTCACTCTGACTCCACTTCCCCCTGAGGCACCTGGGGCATAATATCTGCTGGATGGCAGTGTGCCTGGCTTCAGAGTTGACCTTATGTAGTCAGCATGTGGGTGGGTTTGGAGAGGCAGGTCCCATATGTGATTGCAAGTTATTAAGAGGCCACCTCCCCAAAGATCTTTGCCTCCTGACCTACAAACCCAGAAATTACCTCGACAAGAGCAAACATAGCTACTCCTTGGTCCCAACACAGATTTCTATCTGTAATATCCACTAGTCCTCTCCATGAGTTCTCTGGCTCAGTCCATCTGGGCTCCCTCAAACTGTCCCAAACATCCCCAACCCTCCCTGCTCCTCCCTGTCTGGGAATCGGCTGTGCTCGCCTCTGGCGGGAGTAGCATGAAGTCATGAGCCCAGCAGGATGTAAATGCCCGTTACTGGGGCTTCCTGTGACGGTGGAAGGGAGATGCTAAGGCAGGCCCAAGAGCAACAGCAGGTTTAAGACTGCATGTGGACAAGGACAGAGCCGGGATGCTAGATCTCCAGACTGAGCACAGACACCCGTCTGATGACATCAAGGACACTGGCCAGATCCCATGGGTAAAGGCGGACTAAGGGAGATTTGAAAGATTCTAAAACCAGGTAAGTCGTACCGTTTGGCATGTCTAGATAACTGAGCTTAGAAATCAACCAATCCAGCTCCTCACTTTACAGCTGAGGAAACTGAGATTCAGAAAGATTCTGAGGCCTTCCCCGTCTTGCAGCTAGAAGAGGCAGGATGTTTCGTGAACCAGCTAGGGCCAGTGTGCATGGATCACAGCTCGATCGCCACAACTGAGCAGGGCTGCTGTTCGTAACTGTTCAGGCCTTGCCTTGTTCTTTGCAGACTACAGTACAAACAGCGCTGCCTAGAGGTGTGCAGTGCACAGACCACACAACTGTACAGAGAGGCTCTGAGCCAGAGTCAGGTAAAGATCGGTAGTGACAGGAGGTCCCACCGCTTGTCTGGGTCTGTAGTGAGAATGAAAGCAGATTGAGCGCAGACAGCAGACAGCAAGGCCTTTCCCCAGAAAGGAGGGTTCCTTTGGCATTTAGTCCTGATGGAGGCTCTGGTCCAAGATGCTAATCACTGAGCCCATGAGCACCCGGCCAGTGATCCAGGGTCACAGCCCGGTGGTCAAACCGAGTCCGGAGCGGAGCCCAGCAGCCCTTTGCAATAACAGGTCCTGGAGCCCAAAGGGCAGGGGGTCACAGCGCACGCAGCAGGCCGACGCCGACACATCACTGGGAGGTGAAAGGGTGGGGAAAGCAGGAACATCTACAAGGGGTTTAACGTGGAAAGAAAGCACTGAAGAATTAGTGACCCTCATATTCGCAGATCTTTTTCCGGCTGCAAACATTTGTGTCTAATTGCTTTATTTAATCCCTGAGATGAGGGGCTCATCTTCTGACATGCCCCAGGTGTATTTCGCAAGTTACAGGAAAGGACAGACTAAGAACTTGAACCGAAGGCTCTGGTTTCAGGTGCCCGTCCTGCACCACAGTGCCCCCTTCTGGCAAGACAGGAAACTTCCGTTCTGGGCCTCTGCAGCTCTGAGCTGGACGGAGGGAGCAGGTGAGGGTGGGCACCTGACCCAGGCCAGGTGGATGAGAAGTGGGGCAAAGGCGGAAGAAGACCTTCTAACAGGAGGACAGTGGAGACAGAGCAGTGTGTGTCTGAACCTCTGGGCACCATTCTGCCCCCAAAGGGGCAAGAGATCAACTCCTCTCACACAGCTGCTCCGTGGGCATCTCTGTGTTTTCTGCAAGCCAGTTACCCCTTTGGAAAACTTGCCTCTTTTTCTGACAGGTGAAACTTTTGTGTTCACACGTCTTTCTCTTTGGCAGGCCCCAGCCACCAACCCAGGCCAGCTGCTCTGTCTTCTGTGTTTCTTCAGCCCTTTGTTATCCTATATTTCATATGAGATTCATTTTAGACTGGTTTATGATTTTTCTTTTTATTAAAAGAGTATGTTCTTGGAGAATGTAGAAAAAAACAGAAGCAAAAATAGACATCACCTGCAATCCAATCCCCAAGATATAAATCTCGTGGTAGTTTGTACCATCTCCTTCCAAATCTTAAGTATATAATTGGATTGACACTTTACTAGTATTATATTCTATTTTGTTGCTTAACAGTACAATGCAGGCTTGTTATGAGATGATTTCCAAACACTCGTTTTAATGGCCTTATCACATTCCATCCTGCGGCTGATCCATAATTTACATAGCCGTTCTCCCTTGCTGGATATTCTAATTGCTTTGAAGTTTACTTTTTGGGACAATGCCATAAAGAATAGGTTGTCGGTGAATTTTTGTCCCTGGGGTAAGTGAAGCCACCAGTCAAAGGGTCCCAACAGCTTTAAAGCTCCTGGCAGCCGTGCCCAGCTGCACCCTCACTTCTGCAGGGGTGAGTTCACCCACTTTTCCTGCTCCCCCCTGGACCAGGTGGCCAGGTGAGCCTGGCCTTTCACTTCTGTTTCAATGTGCATTTGTTTGATTATCAGTCAAGTTAGCATCTTCAGCTGCATGGATGGCCAAAATCTCTGAAGGGGACCAATGAACAGCACCTTCCCCTGCCCTGGGTCCAAGGATTTTAGAAGTGAGACCAAAGAGGGACAGAGGGGCTAAAACATTACCTCCTAATACAGATGAATGCAGAGAAGGCAGCTTTACGTGAGAGCCAAATGGCCTATGAACTGACGTGAGAATTCAGCAGCATCCTTTCTCTGCATCTGGGGCAGTGCAGGCTGGACAGATAAACAGTTGGCAAGGACAGACTTTCCCTGGTGTGGGTGCAGCCAGGTGAGTCTCAGCTTAGACGAGCAGAGGAGGATCACCCCTGCAGGCGTCTGGCTCCCGGAAGGAAAATGGAGGTGGCTCAATGGGCACCCCTACTTACTTTCATGAAAGACTCTCTTCTTTTGAGAGAGTGTTAAGGAAGGCGCTGCAGCAAGATCAGTAAATCTGGGGAAAATTCCCCCAATTAGGATGTTCGGAGAGTGGCGATGAGGCCCTTTCTCTATTGCTTTTTTCAGCCAATTGTATTTTCTCCTATTAGTATTTATTACTTTTGCATATTTTCCATCAGGATTGACCTGTACCAGTGCCTCAGTGAGTCATTTTTTTCTGTTGTCTTTTCCTGTTAAGTAAAATGTTTTTGAACTATGAAAGTTTTAAATTATTATTAGCCAAATCTACCATTTTTTGCATTGACATTTCATCCTAAGAATCAGCCACCATCATCTCTTTATCACATTTGAGTGAGTTCCCTGTGCCAGGCATTCTGCTAAGACCTGTGCATATATCATCTCATGAAGTCTTCACAGCAGCCCCTGTGAGGAAGGAGCAATTCTCCAAACTGAGGTTTGTCAGGTGCAGTGAACTGCTGTTTTCAATAACGCAGGCGTAGTAAGCCAGCGTGGTCTGATTTCAATTGCTGTGTCCCCAAAAGCACAGGTCACCCTGGCCTCAGGAACGGTGGCTCAGGCCTCACATTCCAGAGCCAAGCTTTTGGGAAATGAAAATGCTCATTTATTGGGGCTCCTAATTCCTATGCCAGGAAGTGAGCCTGTTTTCACGGATAATTCTTGGTAGGAATGATAGCAATTCCAGTTTAGGGATGATAAAAGGCTGGGGAGAGGCTGTGACTCATTTTAATGCTCTGTTTTGAGAAGCATCAAAGCTACCACAGATTTATCTGTCTGCCTGGAGACGCAGCTGTTCCCGGAAAGCTCATCCTTTCATACTTGATACAGTTGGTGGCCCCTTTGCTTTCCATTTCATTTTATTTTTTCACTTATATAAGTAAGTCATATTCATTGCAATTATTCAAAATCTATGGTAAGGTATTTAAAAAATAGCCAATCACCCACTACCCCCTCCTATCCAGCTTTTAAAATAATAATACTTAAATAATAATAAATACTTGAATAATAAATAATAAAAACTGGAATGATATTACTTAAATAGTTAATACTTCAATAATAATAAGTACCATCACTCATGGAGTGCTTACTACGTGCCAGGAATATAGCTTAATTCATTTACTCCACAGAAAGATCCTCTGAGTTAGGCGCTATCCTTATTTCTGTTTCACAGGCGAAGAAACCGAGGCACAGAAAGGTTAGTAAGTTGCCTAAGGTCACACAGCTAGAGCTGGGATTTCAACATTAACGTTTGGTTCCAGAGCCTATGGTCTTAACTACTCTGCTCATTCTTGGCAAGAATGATGCATACGTTAATGTTCTTTGCTTAAATAAACGTGGCTGCATATGTAGGTCAGACAACCACCTTTTCTTTCTTTCTTTTTTTTTTTTTTTTTGCGGTACGCGGGCCTCTCACTGTTGTGGCTTCTCCCGTTGCGGAGCACAGGCTCCGGACGCGCAGGCTCAGTGGCCATGGCTCACGGGCCCAGCCGCTCCGCGGCATGTGGGATCTTCCCGGACCGGGGCACGAACCCGCGTCCCCTGCATCGGCAGGCGGACTCCCAACCACTGAGCCACCAGGGAAGCCCCACCTTTCCTTTCTTTTCCTTTTTTCTTTATAGCCAAATTACTTGTTCTCCTTGACAATATATTTGGACATCTTACCAGATATAAACAGAGGACTGAGTGAACCTTTCACCATAGTTGTCTTATAATCTGTGATTGAATATACTATATTTAACCCCTTCACTACTCATAGGCTGTTTCCATTTGTTTTCTCTTGAAATAAATGCTGAAATATGTATGCTTATGCACAAAACTTTGAATAATGTGCTTTTTCTATCAATAGACTAGATGACTAACATTGGGATTGCTGTATTAAAGCCTTACTTATTTAGAATTTTAACACATTAGTCTCATGTGGTCATAGACTAATTCTACCAATTTTTTTTTTTTTAATTTATTTTTGGCTGCGTTGGGTCTTCCTTGCCGTGCAGGGCTTTCTCTAGTTGTGGTGAGTAGGGGCTACTCTTCGCTGTGGTGCTCAGGCTTCTCATTACAGTGGCTTCTCTTGTTGTGGAGCACAGGCTCTAGGCACGCGGGCTTCAGTAGCTGTGGCTCACGGGCTCTATAGCGCAGGCTCAGGAGGTGTGGCACACGGGCTTAGCTGCTCCACAGCATGTGGTATCTTCCCGGACCAGGGCTCGAACCTGTGTCCTCTGCATTGGCAGGTAGACTCTTAACCACTGTGCCCCCAGGGAAGCCCAATTCTACCAAACTTTTAAGGAACAAATCATTTTAATCTTGAACAAACTCCATCAGACAAGAGAAAAAGAGGGATTACTTCCCAAGTCATTCTGTGAAGTCATCATAACGTTGATACAATGATACAATGCCATGACATCACAGAAAAGGAATATTTCGGCTTATGTAATTCATACATGTAGATATAAAATATTGGAAAACGTAGCCCAAAAATATATATAAAGATGATGCAACACATTTTGCATTTTTGCCAGTTGTGCAAGGATTGTTTGATAATGTAATTTACTACATTAATAAGTCAAAAGAGAAGAAGCATGTGATAATCGCAGTAAATTCAGAAAAAAAAAAAAAAAACATGATAAAAGGAAGTACCCAATCATAATTTTTAAAAAGTCAAATTGGGGGAACACGAGAGGATTTCCTTGACATGGCAAAGTGTATCCGTAAAAAATGTAGAACAAATGTCTTCCTCGATGAAGGAATGTTAAAAGCATTCCTTTTAAATTGAAAAAAATGAGTCAAGGATGCCCTATCACCACTTCTATTTAACATTGTTCTAGAGTTCCTAGACAGTTAGTACAACAACAATGGCAGTAGTAATAATTGAGATATTAAAAATAACTACCTAATCAATTAATTACAAATAGGGTATTCATGAGCCAATGATGAAAATATCTTACAAACTAAGGATTATGATTAGTCCAAATCTGTGCACCTGAGATCCGAAGAAAAAGACAAACAATTGAACTCTCACTTATTTCACAAAGAAGACACAATTCCACAAAGTAGTGCGTAAAAATGGCTTTTTTTTCCTCCTCACATCCTTGTCAGCATTGGCTCTTATCAATATTTTTGGTTTTTGAAGATCTGATGGTTGAGAACTAGGCTGTTGTGTAGCTTTTATCTGTACTGCTAACTAGTGGTAAGGGAGCATCTTCATACAACCCCTGCACCCTTCTTTGTGCTGCTCATTCTCCTGAACCACTCAGCCTGTTTGCCCTTCTCCCGTCTGCTCTGGGATTTTGGCAGGTCTACTTCCCAGCTCCTTGCCGACCAACTTTCTGCTGGGTTCAGCCAGTGGGAGATGCCAGCAGTAGATCAGGAGGTCGGGGGAGGGAAGCTCCTCACCGCTGGCCACAGAGATGGACCCAGAGTTGACAGATGCTTGGGCTGTCAAGCTGGCTGGCAAAGTGGGTGATTCTAGATTCCAGTGGTCCAGGCGGGGCACTGGACATTTCCAACTCTGGTCCAGGCAGCATCCCTGGTGGGTCTAGAATCCACCAGTCAGTGTTTCCAACAGCCCTGGAGTGGGAGCAACAGGCGGGCTTCAGCCTCTGAGCTCTGGTCCTCACTCCATCTCTCCTTTTTCTCATCTTTTCCTTCCCCCACTACATGTCTTCTTTGCTCTCTCAGCCTTCCCAAAACATTTGCAACCACCTTACCTTCCCTAGGTTTGAAATATCTAGAGTATTTTCTGATTGCACCCTGCCGAGAACTCTGTTTATACAATTTGCCCAGTTTGCAGGGTCGTTTGAGTTTATTTTCATTTCTATTCATTAAAGAAAGCATTCTATATGGGTTATTAACTAATCTGCCATATGTCTTGCAAATACTTTCTTCTATCCATGTGTGGTTATTAATTTTCTTTATGATTTGATGTCTTTTCCAAAGAGTTGTCCAATATCCAGTTTGCCTTATGATTTCAAAATCTGGAGGTGTGACCATATGTCACCGATCTTATGACAGCTGCATACAGCAGTTTGCAGGCTTTCTTGAGCTTATCGAGTGTCTTTCTGATGTCCACTCAGATGCTGTTCTTTGGATCCTTCCAAGTTCTGAAGGCCAAATTGGTGTTTCTTGTACCTTGGTCGTTGGATATGCTGCACGCCTCACTCCCAAGCCCACCACTGGTTATAAAAATAACACAAAACCAACACAAGTAAAAAGATGTGAAAATTGAAATTATGACTGAGGCCCCAAGAAATAGTATATGCTGAATTACAAAGCTCAGGGCTACATCAAAATACATAATAATCTATTATAGTCAACGCTTGAGAAAGGGTTCCATGACTTATGGGACCAACATCCAAACCGAGGAGTGTGGAGGGGGTCAGGCTATGTGTAGATGTTTTGGAGAAAACCCTACTGTGTGCTTTGTTTCTCCCTCCCTGCTGAGAGAGAGTGAGGTTGGGGAGAGCCTGAGCTCCCACCTCAAGCTGAGGCGGGGTGGGGGGCTTCAACCAGACTAGCCATGGACCTTATTATGAGACCACTATAGTTGGGGAATGCAGGGTACTGTGGACTAGATGGCAAGATGCAGGCTGCCTCTCTGCACTAAGGCTGCAGTGGGGTCAACCTCAATCCCAGATTGTGTAGAAGCCAAGAATGTGTAGGTGTGTCCATGGGTCAGGGGTGGCCTCACTTGACTGTGAGTGACAGTCAGCATAAGTCCTGCCTGATAGGGTACCCAGAGGGGTAAAATGACCCCAACAGCAGGAAGCTGGGGAGATACCTGCTTCCTAGATACAAGTGACCACCCACAAGGGAGGAGCATCGCCCCAGTCAAGGGAACTCAGGAGAGATGTTCAGGAGAGAGGCAGCCTTAAATACCCACCTGGCCGAGGACAAAACCAGCCTGAGACAGTGCAGAGACCCACCCAGCACTCACCCTGGTTACGCGAGGGGAGATTACCTCTAAATCAGGGTGATTTGGCTATTCCAGGTGACTGATTACTTTAAATTCTGAATTAATACTATGTTTTGTGACTAAAGGCAGCCGCAGGGCTGTCTTCACAGAAGAGTGTGCATGAAACACCCAAGTTTTTATTCACGGGCAAAGGAAAATCCTCCCCCACTAGATGGATATTAAAGGGCAGAGAGAGACAAGAATAAAAATGTGTTGTAATGATAGTCCCTATATGTGCTTATTTCAAATTACAGTTATAGACACAAAAGTCAATTGCTTATTACTGAGCTCAGAATCTTGGTCGAAAATATTAAGAAAACAATTCTAGTTACAGTAGCAACAGAAGCAGAATAATTAGGAATAAGATAAATAAGAAATGTGCAAGACATATGAAAAAACTACATATAAACTCTGCTGATGGGTATTAAAAACAAAAACATGATAAAAAGAGATATAGACCCAACCCAAAGTTATAAAAAATGTTAATTATTCTCATACTCAGCTATGTGAGGTATGGTCCAATCAGTAGCCCAATGAAATTTTGGAAATGTGACCAAATAATTCTAGGCTGTATTCGTAGGAAAATTATGTGTAGTATAGGAAGGACATTTCTGAAAAGAAAAATTATCAAAGGAATATGGTTCTTAAAAGATTAACGTGAATGATGAAGTGAAAATTCGTTTACTGATTCTACAAAATATTTTGAGCAGCATGTGGCCGGAGGGGATGCTGTTGCAGATGGGAGTGGCCTCCAGGTGGAAGTAGGAAATACCCATGAGAGGTGTCTCAAGTCTGTCTGTTTCTACCACACAGTGACAGAGAAGGTGTTTGCTCCCTACCCGGCAGCTGTGTGACCTTGGAGCCAAGGTCAGACCCCCACCCCCTGGGCCCCGAGGAGCAAGGTGGGACTTGCATCCTCCTTTTGGGCTTGACCTCCAAGTCATGCATCACTGTGACTGAATTCTAGCGTCTGCAAGTGAATCACACACCAGCCCAGACTCCAGGGGGAAGGAAATTAGGCTCCACCCGGGACCGAGGAGGGGCTGGGGTCTAGCAGACCCCAGTAGAGGGAGACGGGGTGGCAGCCGGCTTTGGAAAGTACAGTCTTCTATGGGGAGTCTGCCCTTTGCTTGGGAGCCTGGGCTCAGTTGAGGTGCACAGGTTGAGTGAAGGCTCAGCTGAACGCAGGGCAGGACCCTATGGAGCCCTCCTGGGACCGGCCCCGCCCCCATATCCTCTGCTTTAGCTCCTCTCCGAAGTACCTAGATAACAGCGCCTTTCTTGAACTGTTTGACAAACGTGAACCACCCCCCTGCCCCCCAGTGGAAGACGTTAACTACTTGCTGACCCTGTGAGCACAGAGGCCCAGGCCTCCTGGAGCCTAAGGATGATAATGTGAACCCCTGTGACACCGCCCTGTTACCTCACCATCAGCCAATCAGAGAACTGTGCACAAGCTGATCCCACACCCTGAGACCCTCCTCCCCGACCTGGCTTTTAAAAATGCTTTGCTGAAACCCTTTGGGGAGTTCGAGGTTTTGGGGGGCATGAACCAACCCTTCTCCTTGCATGGCCCGGCCGTGAACCTTGCTCTGCTCCAAACTCTGACGTTTCGGTTTGTTTGGCTCACTGCGTCCGGCACACGTACTTGCGCTGCGCTAACTGACAAGGCTGAGCCCAGGCTGAGGGGAATGAGGCACCTGGGACAACGCATTTAAGAAGGGGTTTACTCCTGGGCCCTGCGACTGAGCACCTCGCTAATTCAGCACCTCACTCACCCCACCTTAGTCCTGAGGCCAAAGAAGCAGCAAACAGAAACCTGCATGTGAGTAGACGTGAGCCCAAGTCACCTGCAGGGACAGGGCTGCTGAGAGCACCATGGCTGGTACTGTCCCTGGGCTCCTGGTCAGCGACCTTCAGGAGGCTCATGGTCAATAACCCTTTGTTGCGGCCAGGGAAACTATTGACGAAGGAGATTCCAACACTTTAAAGAAATATCTTCCAGGTGACTGGGAGAGGGAGGGTATTGGCTGGCCCTGCAAACATCCATTTCTTTGTCAAGTCAACCCTGATCTACGCAGGCTGGAAATCTTAAGCTAAAGAAGTGGAAATAGACAGGCCCTGGGGAGGTGCAGAACACCAGGTCCCAGACTGTTTCAGGTGTGTCACATCCCTCCTGCTTTGTCATCCTGCTTGTGGATGGATTGCATACAATGGAGAGATGGGAGCTTATAATGACAGAGGCTGGGGAAGCAGGGGCTGGCACAGTGAAAGAGGGGGCCATCCTAGTCCCTGCCAGACCAAGTCCCAGTGATAAAAGGTCCCCCGTCCTCCATGAACCCCTCTGACGCATTGCCATTAATGTCTGGGGGCCAAAGGTCTGATTTTAATTTTAAAATTCAGGCTTTAAATTGTTTCTCTCCCATATTTCTGATGCTGGTGAGGCCTGAAGAATCAAGGTTTGCAATAAAGATAAAAGTCTGTCCCATGTGTATAACGCTCTAGTGTTTTAAAGCAAATTCACATTCATTTACTCCTTAAGCTAGTAAGGAAGATGGAATTCACAAGGAATTCACAAGGCCACCTGGCAGGTGATCTCTTGAAGGCTTCTCACCTGGTTGACTGGGTGCTCTTAACGTTAAGATGCTAAAGAAACACAAGGGGACCCTACTTCTCCAGACGATGGTGTTTCAATCGGATCACTAAAAGCAATGTTTGGAGGCCATGATTCTGGGAGCTTGTGTGCTTATTATCACTAACATCCTGGACAGGGAGGTTTTGGAAATGAACTAGAATGGACAAGAGTGGAACAAGAACTATCGTCTCATGGCAAGAGGGCTCAGGGTCCCCCGCAGCCCTCCCCTTCCTCCGTGCACCAAGCTGGTGGCTTCTCCAAGACTCCCTACTCTCCCCTGCAGGCAGCATGCCCTGAGAAGTGAGGGATGGAGGGAATTGTCCCTAAGACACAAGACCCTTAGTCTTGATTCTGGACTCACGTTTCCAGAAACCAAGGGTTGCTCAGCTAATCACCTCTGTCCACATTGGATGGTTATATCCATTGAAGCCAAGTAAACAAAATGAGCATTTTATGTCATTAAAAAAAGATACTCAGCTTCATTCTCTAGAGATTCATCCGGGTTGTTAGCATATCAATAGTTCATTCCTTTTCACAGCTGAGCAGTGTTCCACAATGTGGGTGTTCTGGTGGGTGTTTATCCATTCACTCCTCTAAGGGCATTTGGGTTGCTCGCAGTTTTTTGTTCTGCTATTTTGAATAAAGCCGCTGTGGACATTCGTGTGCAGTTACGTTTTCACTTCTCTGAGATGAGTGCCCAAGGGCAAAGGGTTTTAACCCTCAGTACAGCAGCTGGTGAGAATAAGACGTTTCTAGTGCCTGAAAGCCAAGAGAAATGCCTTCTGAGTAAAGGAGCCAAGAGCAGAAAGAACTAAAAAACTGTGTGCCAGCCTCCCGTGTTGGAGCCGCGTAGGAAGTCGTACAAGCTGTGTTCACTTGTGTTTCCCCATCTGCATCTCAGTACCCTCCTCCCCTGTGCAGACGCAAATAGGGACACAAATAGCTGGAGAAAATACAATCTGTGAAACCTCCACTTTAAAGATTAATTTTAAAACACAAAACTGAGAACTCTGTGATTACTACAGCACTTCTAAGCGGGGCAGTGACAATAGACCGTGAGTGTCTGGTCACCCCATCCTATAGAACGCCTGTAGGTATGAATGTGGGAGTGATTTAATCAGGAGCCTATGATAAAAGCTGAGTCATGGTGATTATGTAGCACCTGCAAAGTTCTCAAAAAAAAGGGCATCCTCTTAACATAAACATATTGTATTTATTAAAAAGCAAAGGAGGGCTTCCCTGGTGGCGCAGTGGTTGAGAGTCCGCCTGCCGATGCAGGGGACGCGGGTTCGTGCCCGGGTCCGGGAAGATCCCACATGCCGCGGAGCGGCTGGGTCCGTGAGCCATGGCCGCTGAGCCTGCGCATCCGGAGCCTGTGCTCCGCGACGGGAGAGGCCACAGCAGTAGGAGGCCCACGAATCGCAAAAAAAAAAAAGGAAATTTAAAGAAAATTTGACTTTTATGTTCATCATGCACAATGATGATGATAAAAAGATAAGTATAGGGCCTGCATGCGAATTAAAAGCATAGTAGCTAAGCAAAAACTTACATCGAAGGCAGTGAAGTGAACAAATTTCACTATAAAAAATCGTATCTGTTCACATGGAGCAAAATCTTGAGTCCTAGCCATGGACCGCCAGGGAATTCCCTGAATTACATTTTTTAAAAGCCAAATGCTGTAAAAAGAATTTTTCCAGAAGAGACAAAAAACAAAAAACATTCCAAATGTGTAATGTGTTACCTTCAAAGAAATAAAAACCAAATTAATCACAAACTTCATTGGAAGTTCAACCTCAGAAAATTAATTTGCTTTGAAAAAATAGCAATAAGATGTGGCCCTTAATAATTTTTTATCCAGAGGATTTGTAAGTGATATTTGCAAGCAGGAAGCTGAAAAACATTTTTTTTTTTTTTTTTTTTTGCGGTACACGGGCCTCTCACTGTTGTGAGAGAAGTGAAAGGAAGTAAAGCACAGTATTTATAAGAAAAGAGAGAAAAAAATGAGAGGGTACAACCAGAAAATATATACAAGATTAGAAAGGATCTAGCAAAGCATTACGGCAATAAACGTGTTTTGGTTCTCTTATTGAATAGTATGATTTGTATTATATTTTAAAAAATTCATGAACTAGCTTTCTATAACAAATCCATGTAAGAGAAATAAATGGTTAAACATAAACTCTGGAC
The DNA here is from genome assembly GCA_004363435.1 of Platanista minor. Classification (NCBI taxonomy): domain Eukaryota; kingdom Metazoa; phylum Chordata; class Mammalia; order Artiodactyla; family Platanistidae; genus Platanista; species Platanista minor. Next base: position 15,844 of record RJWK010041223.1, read on the forward strand.
CAAAAACAACAATAACAACAATTTTTAAAAAAAAAAGATAAGCATGGCAGAATTAATATCAGACAGTCTTAGGCAGTAAACATGAAGCAGAACCCAAAGTCATTTTATATAGAGATAAAATTCATGGCTAAACTCTATCACACAATATATTTATGTGATGAATAGCTTAGTGTGGAAATTCAAAAAAATAAAACTGGTAATTTATTTTTTGGTCGTAATTGAGTCAGTGGAAGACTTTAGCACTATTCTAAAGAGTTGCCATCATGCTATGGAAAATAAAGAGCATATCTGAACCATAAAAAGAGTGAGGGAAATAATAGATACATTCTACACCTGGTGCTCTATATACTTCTCAAAAAGTAAACATTAGTTTTATAAGCGCTAAACTTTTGAACATGAGATTTGGGCAAAGGGCCATGAAAAAACACAGCCTGGTTTTCCTTGAGCTAATTAACCATAAAATTTCTTTGACAGTTGCTCTTTTCTGGGGTTTTCACCCGATGCCCCTGCTCACCCACCATTCCTTGGTTCTGAGGCACATGGGACCTCTCAGGGACACTTTGATAACAAAGAGCAGAGGCCACTGGTGTCTGGAAGGGTCCCGTATTACATTTCTGTGGCTCTGTTTGTATGTCCGGAGGCATATTTCAATTTCCTCTGCTAGTGTAATTCTCATCTCCTTAATCACTTACATAATCAACCAGTGTTTATTAGGGCCAATGTATGTTTGACCTTGGGGTGACAATGTGTTTTATCCATCAGTGTCTAACAGCCCAGTTGGTTTGGGTGTGTTGAAAAGAGATTTTGATTTTGAATTGGGGTTGAGGGGGAAGAAATTGGTTTTTAAAATTATGCATGAGTAATACATGAATACATTCTTATTGTAAAAGATTCAAAGATACATGAATACACTGAACAAGAGGGCAAAGTCACCTTTCTTTCCTCTGCCTAATCCTATTCATCATCCTAGACTTATCTACTGCCAATATCTTATGGTTTACATCTTTTCAAGGCCACATCTAGGCACAGACTCACCCTTAAAAAAACTTTTTATTTTGAGATAGTTGTAGATTACAATTGTAAGATCCTGGATTGTTCTCCCAATGGTTACATTTTGCCCAACTATAGTGTAGTGTCACAACCGGGAAATTGACAATGATACGATGCACTCACTTGCCCTTAATGCACTTATCTGTGGGTGTGTATTTAGTTCTGTGCAAATGTAGATTTGTTTGCCAGCAAAGTCAAGGTACACAACAATCCGCACATACTGAGTTTTTTATTGAAGAATAATATAAATTCAGAAAAGTGAGCATAAGTGGACAACTAGCTACTTTTTCACAGATGGAAGCTCACCCATGTAACCCAGTACAGAGATCAAGAAACAGAACTTTTCCAGACTGAAAATGTCAGAAGACGTTTTCCTGCTCTTACAGCCACTGTTCTTTAGGGGTAACCAGAATCTTGACTTCTGACAGCCTAGAGTAATTTTACCATTTTTTTTTTTTTTAAATAACAGAAATGGAATCGTAAGATATATTCCCTTTTGTGTATGGCTTTTGTTACTCAATATTATGTTTGCAAGATTTTAATGACATTCATGCATGAAGTTTGCATGGAGATAATACATTTAATCACTGGGAAGTGAATATACTACAATTTATCCATCCATTATATTGTTGCTGAGCATGTGAATAGGTTTAAATTGGGGGCTATTTTGAAGAGTGCTGCTATGCCTATTTTAGTAAGTGTCTTTTGGTAAATAGATGAGAGTACATTTCTGGTGAGAATACCCAGAGGAGTGGCATTTGTGGGTCACAAGGTATGCACATTCAGTTTATTAAATACAGATGCTCACTTTTCCAAATTGTTATAGCCATAAAAAAAAATTGAATTTTTATGTCTGGCATAGGAGAGGAGTCAAGATACATTGTTTTCCCATGTGGGAAGGCCAATCAATACAGCAAAATTTATTGAAAAGTTTATTACAAGAAAAACCACTCAGCCCTTCCAATCTATCACCTAGTACATAGCTATTCTTTACAAGGGTAGCTTTCCTGAATTCCTCCTAATTCATTCAGATCTACTTATATTCATTGGCAGACACATTTATATAAAACAGAAATATATGCGTGTGTGTGTGTGTGTGTGTGTGTGTGGTATGTGTGTGTATACAAGTTTAATTTTTTAACTTAATACTATGTCATGGACATATTTCTAGGTTAATATTTGTAGCTCTACCTCATTTTTAATGGTTTCATATTCAACTATATAGTAATTTATTCCATCATTCTTTTCTGTTAGAAATGAAAGTGTTTTCCAGTTTTTTTCCCTGTTTTCCCCATTTATTTCCTAGCAATATGAACAAACTGAACATCCTGGAACATTATTTGTGCTATTATTTCTATAGTATGGATTCTCTGCAGTATCATTACGGGGTCAAGGGGTATGGAATTCAGCCACTCTATTCAAAATGGTGTAGTAATACCCTAAGAACAGACATTAAATGGAAGAGAATATATTAAAAAAATCTAACATATAGGAATTTAACATCAAGAAAATGTAGCATTTCTAAACACTGAAGGAAGGAAGTACAAATTATCAAATAAACATCATTGTTATAATTAACTATCTATTTGGAAAAATATAGTTGATACCCTCCTCAGACAACATACAAAGCAATTTCCATGTGGATTAGAGATCAAAATGCCATAACAACTATATAAGTATTACCAGAAAATATAGACGATTTATTTTTCTAACCAAGGAGAAGTATGGGGTGGGGATGGGAACAGGGATGGAAAGCCAACCTAAACTGGGAGGAAGCTTATACGCTACACATAATAAAATGGACGTATTTGATTTCATGAAAATTAGTGCTGCTTGTATCACACACACACATACAAAGGCAAATGATAAACTGATTATTTCAGCATATATAATAGCAAATGCGTCCAATATGTAAAGATCTCCTATTAGACAAAGATAAATAACTCAACTGAAAAAGAATATGAACAAATAATTAACAGAAATTATACAGAGAGGTAACACAGAAAAAGATGCTCAATTCTGCTAAGCAGGAAAATGAAAGTTAAGACATCAGGAAGGTACTATTTTTCTACCGTGTATTTGAGAAAAACAATTAAAAAACGAATAATAGCCAGTGGTGTGAAAAGTTGTGAAAATCGGTACTCTAATATACTCTTGACTGAAGTTTAAATTTGTGCACTTTAGAAAATAATTTTGTAAAGTTTATTTAAATTTTATATTCACTAATCTTCCTCTTGATAAAATGACTTTCTCTTGGACTCTAGCCCCAGCCAAGGCCCTTAGGGAAAGCTACAGGTGCTGGGCACCTCTGCCTGTCCCAATGCAGTTGATAGATACCCACGTCTCTGATACCATGGAGGGAGTCACTCTGCACAGCCAGGCTGTCTAGCTGTGCTCATCTCATTTGAGCAAAATGTTTTTATTTGAGAAGTACTACCCTCTGTCGCAGTTGGAGGTGCTCATGGGCCTGAAATCTTGATTTCCAAGCTCCAATTTTGTGCCAAGCACCATTCTCTATACTTGGATATAATAAATGAATGAAGGAATGAATGAAGGAATTTTTAAAAAATAAGCATTGTGTTCCTGATTAAGAAGTATCATGCAAGACTTGAGTAATACGTTATAAAATAGTTAAGAATGACAATAAAGCTTAACAATCACCAGGTATTCTTCCTTCATTTATTCTTTGTTAGAATGAACAATGGTTTTTCTATGTTATTGTTTTTTTTTTTTTTAACATCTTTATTGGAGAAT
>RJWK010041224.1:0-19646 GCA_004363435.1 Platanista minor
TCCTCCCACTTGGACGGCTGTGTTCTCGGCATGGGAACCCAAAACGCACTGGTAACCCCTACACACAGCTCCGTTTACTCTGCCTCTCAGGCTCTGGGCTTTAATTGCAGGAACATTCCTTATTCCGGGGTGGGGGGTGGGCATGGAGGGGGATGTCAGAGTGGAGCCTTTCAGCGATGCTTCCATCTGGACTGCAGAAGGCTGCAGAGCTAAGCCTGGGGAAGGCGCTGGGGGAAGAGGCCTGTCTTCCCTTCTGGGACTGGGGTGAGCGCTGGCTTCGGGTGGGTTTTCCAGGTCTGAGCAAACGTCCTTGCCGGAGCTGACTTGGGTCTCATCAGCCAACTGGAAAGCCCTGGTCTCTCTGCCAGCCTGGTCTCACCCCCCAACCACAGCTCTCGGCCACGTGTGAAGACCTGGCAGCTCTCCACCTGCAGATCATGCCATCGCCTGCTCTCGTCTGGCCTGCTACATGGCTTTGAAGCAACTGGGCTAGGATCAGGGTTGCTTTCTTGCCCCCAGGCTGCTTGTCTGGCATCTCACGTGGGCGTCATTGGAGCACAAGAGCCTCTCCCAGCACCATTGTTAGGGGTGCCGCCACCTGCTGGGGGCGACAGCAGGGCGCTGAGTTCTGCTCCTCCTCCCTGAGGCCACAGGCAGCCTGCTCACAAGGGGTGCACAGTGACAATGGAGCCTGGACACCCTCCCTCCCAGGCTCTCAAGTCATCAGGTCAACCATCCCAGTAAAGCCAGTGCAGTCAGTGCGGTGACCGGCGTGCCCGACACACCCAAACTTGGGGTGCTCACCCCAGTCCCGAATGCCAGACCTTTCCCCTTCTGCTTTATGAACCACTTCCTGACATTCCCCCACTGACCCTAGTGTCACCACCTAGGACCCCACAAGACTCCCACAGCTGCCTTCCTAGGGGAGCCTTCCAGGAACGGTCCCATCCTTGCTCTGTCTCTTCCTCCCCTGCCGTGGGTTCGATCCTCCGCCACGTGGGTTTCTGTCTTCTGCGGGGCTCCAGTTGGCTCATCCCCCTATCCTCGAGGCCAGAAACCGGGGATATGAGCCAGGGATTAATGGCACAGAGTAAGCTTCCGAAAGCCACGGGGGCCATTGGAAGGCCTGAGCTTAAAGATAATTTCCCTTCTCTGCGAAGGCCAGGCATTTAGTCCATATGGGCAGAGTCAGGGGACAGTCAGCCAGCAGGGGACAGAGAGCAGCCACAGCCCAGATGGCCACCCAGGAAGAGCAAGCGACTGTGCCCAGCCTGAGGCGTGAGATGGCCACTGACCTCTTCTCCTAGAGGTAAGAGCTGGGGCACTGGGAGCCTCACAGGGACAGCAGCCCGCCCCCCCCCCCCACCGCTGTGCTTCCAGAAGGCTTGGGCGGCCCCCTCTCTCTGTCCTCACTGTGGAACTCCCTCCCGCCAAGTGCCCAGCAGTGTGCCAGTTACTTTCCTGTCCTCTCCTGAATTGTACAAGCTGTACTTTTTTTTTTTTAATGGCAGAATGCACTCCTGGGTTTTTGTTTGTTTGTTTTTTTGCGGTACGCGGGCCTCTCACCGCTGTGGCCTCTCCCGCTGCGGAGCACAGGCTCCTGACGCGCAGGCTCACCGGCCATGGCTCACGGGCCCAGGATCTTCCCGGACCGAGGCACGAACCCACGTCCCCTGCATCGGCAGGTGGACTCTCAACCACTGCGCCACCAGGGAAGCCCCTGGGTTTTTTTAATGCAAAGATTTCAGAAGTTTATATGAGAGAAAGACATGGCAATGCTGCTGCTTCTCACTCCCCACCCCATCACCAAACCAAAGCGAGTCGTTCCAGTTTCGGTTCAATGAGGTACTGAAATTAAGTGACACGGGAAAAGCAAGTCTGCTGTCTTCTCACTGTTGGCCGGCAGTGCCCACGGGGAGGAGGATGTTTGTCTGCGGCACAAACCCTTTTTCCGTGGAGGAGAGCTCGCTGCCGTTTTCAGGCTGCAGGGAGGCTGTGACCGCCTCACTCCCCAGCCCAGGTAGTTGGGGGGCTTCCATGGAGGGGAGCTGCTCTCTGGGGCCCCAGGGTAACTTGAAGGTGGATTTGGACTTGGAACTTCCCCTTCTGCTTGCACCCCACCCTGTTGAATATTTTTGTAGCTGGGAGATGTAAAAATGGGCCCGCTGGTGGCCAAGTCCTTAGCAGCATTTAATAAGCAGATGGAACTTGGTGTGATTGGGGGTCCCCTAAAGTCGGTGGGGGGCACTATGGTCTTCCATAGACGGGCTCGTCCGTGCCGGGGAGAGGGCTGTGAGCCATCTGCGGCCAGGGTGGGCACCCCCTGCCTCTCCAGGGATTAGCGTGGGCCCCGCGCCCTGTGGGTGATTTGGCACCTGCAGACTTGAAAAATAATTTTCAACCTCTGGAAAAGGAAAGAGAATCAGCACTGATGAGAGGCAGTCTACAGAAGGGGTCAAAATGCCAGTTCTGAACCTGGCTGACAGTTCAAATCCCAGCTGCACCACTTACTAGGTGGTAACGCTGGGCAACTTAACTAACTCTGCCTTGGTATTCTCATCTGTAAAATGGGGATAGGGATGCCCGCTTTTTTTTTTTTTTTTCGGCTGCACTGTGTAGCATGTGGGATCCCAGTTCCCCAACCAGGGATTGAACCTGTGCCCCCCACAGTGGAAGAGTCCTAACCACTGGACCGCCAGGAAGTCCCAAGGATGCCTGCCTTTTGTACCTGATGTCATTAAGTGAGTTCATTTGTGTTTGGCACTTGGCAAGCATTCAGTAAACACTCAGAACTCTTACTGATTAAGAGCTTCTATTACCAGATGCTGGTCATGAAAAAGTGGCCACGTTTTTGCCCCACATCAACTCAATGACACAGGTACTACTATCCCATCTTTCAGGTGTGGGAAATGAAGCACAGAGAAGACAGGTGACTTTCCCAAGGCCACTCATTCATTCTTTTTTTTTTTTTTTTTTTTTTTGCGATACAGGGGCCTCTCACTGTCGTGGCCTCTCCCGTTGCGGAGCACAGGCTCCGGACGCACAGGCTCAGCGTCCATGGCTCACGGGCCCAGCCGCTCCGCGGCATGTGGGATCCTCCCGGACCGGGGCACGAACCCACGTCCCCTGCATCGGCAGGTGGACTCTCAACCACTGCGCCACCAGGGAAGCCCCTTTTTTTTTTTTTTTTTTTTACATTCAGAGGAGTTTTAATTTTTTATTATGAAATACTTCACGCATAGAAAAGTACAGAGAATACTTTAACACACACTTATATACTTAACATATATTAGTATTTTGTTGTATTTGCAGAATTTTTTAACAGATCAAATGTTGAGATAAGACTCCCTTTGTCCTCCTCTCTTACTCCACCTTTCTCTCTCCGGAACTGATCGCTCACCTGAAGCTGGTGGGCACCCCCTCAGATAGTCCTACAGTGTTCTTAGGTACAGTTATAGACTGCTTTGTCTTCTTCAGAATGCTCCAGTCGACTTCATACCATACGATTTTGCTTTCTCCCACTCAGTATGCTTTTGAGTATTTCTGTGTAGATGCACGCAGACCTAGCTCGTTCACATTGGCTGCTGTGTGGTCTTCCATCGGACGAACAGGTCATGATAACACGCCACAGATTGTCTATTCATTCTTCTGACCAACAGAGCCTTTCCAAGTTCGCTATTTTATACGCGATGTTACAGTGAACACCCCCCATGCCCCCTCCTTGTGCTCATGTGTAGGCTTCCCAGGACACAGACTCCTCTGTGGCTGGCTGGCAGAGGTTAGCTTCCCCAGATGGTGCCCAGTTGCCCTCCAGTTGCCCCACTTCCACTCCCTGAGCAGCTCTCTGGCCAGGAGCAGCACTTTTTAAGTTTTCATTTCAGTGGGTGTGGAGTGGCACCTCCTCGTAGTAATTCCTTAAATGCTTACCAGTGGCCGGAGCTGGCCAGGCACTGTGCTCACTTATCAAATGGCAAAGCAGGGACCAGGGGCCCACGGAGGATACTCTAGACAGGGCATCCCTGCTCTTGTGTCCTGTAGCACTTAGCTAGCTCTGATTCGCATAATCGGTTATTTACATGTCTGCACCCCCCATCCGCCCCAATGAGCAGTGATCCCGTTCAGCAGAAGGTTTGGATGTTATTGTTTTTTGCACCTCTGGATCCCTGCTGCCTGATATGGCAGCCGGCAGCCATGTGTGCCTCCTGAGGACTTGAAGTGCAGCTGGGCCAAATCAAGATGTGCTCTGAGTGTAAAATACATACCGGCTTTGGAAGAGTTAGCATGAAAAGAAACAATGTAAACTATCTTGTTAATAATTTTTATATTGATGACATGTGGAAGTGATAATTTTTGGATAAATCAGGTTAAATGGAATATGCTACTAAAATGAAAATCACTTGTTTCTTTTTTACTTGTTTTAACAAGGCTCCTAGGAAATCATAAATGATGAATGGCACCTGTGGCTTGAAATAGATTTCTGTTGGATAGAAATAGCCCTAGACTTTACCAGGCTGGCACCCTGTGGCAGGTGCCTGGGGAAGGTTTGATGAATGAATGAGTGTGTGACCCGACGCTTTGAGAACAGAACTGCGGTGTATCTGAGCCCCCTCTGGCCCATCCCTGATGTTGTCAGACTGTGCAGAGCGGCTGGTCCCTGACCGCCTTCCCTTCCTCCCTTCTCCTCCTGCCCCAGGGGAGTGAGGGAGAGGCCTCAGGAGCCAGCCGCCTGTGCAGGGAACACTGGGTGTCTGCCAGGCTGACCTCCCCCTGAGCAGCGCCTCCCGGAAAGCCCCACGCTGACCAGGGAAACAATGTCCTGCAGAACAGCTCAGGCCCTTTCGGGGTCAGCCCCCTCCCAGCCACTGTGTATGACGTCCCCACCCTGCTGGCACCGTCCCAGGTACATTCATCCAAACCCCCCGGGAGGCCGAGACCACACTGAGGGTTGCAAGCCAGCACGCTGGCTGCCCAAGGCCTCCCGGAAGAAAGCAGAGCTGCACTCGGCCCCTGGGCATGGGGCCCGGGCCCTGCACACCAGGGCACCCGCTTTGATGCCTTGAGAAAGGTTAACTTTGAAGCTGCCTGTCTGGGCGGCTGAGCTGGGCGGGACTTGAAGAAAGCGCTGTCAGGCTCTAGCCCACAGCGTTCCACGGAGTTACCCCTGGCAGATGGGGAGCCCGGTCTGAATTGCCCGGGAATCCCCCGCTCTTTCCAAAGATGTGCAGAGACCTTACCCGTTTGGAATCTTTGGAAAGAAGTCCAGTTGACTTAAGCTAAGGTTTCAGGTAACCGAATCTGACCCCTCAGCCACAATGCTTCAACATATTTTAATGGTTTTAGGTGGGAAGTATTTAACGACGGGGTTTATTCTTTTCTCTGCGACAAATGGTGACCATTAGGTAAGAGGCTGGACGGGTGACGGGCGATGCCCTCAGGCTCTGTCGAGCAGGGAGGATTGTCCCTCCACGCCGTCCCTAGCGGCCACACTTCCTGGATCTTCATTCTCCTTCCTGGTACCAGGCGCTTCACCAGCGTGTGCTCGAGCTCCGTCGGGGCACCCACCTCCCTCATCATCCCTGACCCACTTTCCCCATGGCCCATCTACATCCCCTTTCAAATGCTTCTACTGAGCTGAGCTGGGAAAGCCAAGCTTATTCAAGCCCATGTAAAAGAAGGGCAAAGCTTTGGCCCAGGTCTTGCTTCTGACCCCTGGGTGGACTTTGGCACAGGACCTTGGGGTGTGGAGAGGGAGGTCCCCGGACGTGTCCTCAAGTAAACGGCACTTACTGTCCTTATAAGGACATATTGGTTTATGAACAAGAATGTCTATCAAAAGCAACAAATTCCCTACAGATCACAAAGTACCAATCTTTTTATCTTCAAGATGGTTCCAGGATCGGCTGTTTCCCTGAATCTGGCAAAATCAGAGTTAATTCCTCCATTCCTCCTGTCCCCACCACATCTCTCTCGTCACAGATCCACGCCTACTCCTCCCCCACTTCTCAGGAACCCCTCCGTATCTCTCCACACCCAGGAGCTCAACCCCAGCCCAGGCTGGGGCTCCACATCTGCCGTGGGAGGTCCCATCCCAGAGGCTGGAAGACTGATGAGAAATCCCACCCACACCCACCATTAAACACCTTTGGTTCTGGAACATTTTTTAAATAATTCTTTTAGTTTGGCATTTGAAATTATGTGGCTATAAGTAACTTATTAAATTTAACAAGCACAGTCAAGCACACTCAGGAATGCTCCTGAAGTGAAAGCTCAATTTGTCTTCAAAGAACTGAAACTTTGTGAAGACCAAATTTAACTCAGAAGAATGTTGCAGTGTCTTAAGTAAACTTTTATTAGCTTCTATTTTGCAGGTTTCTCTATACTTTAAAACCCATGGATTTTTTTTTTTTTTTTTTTTTTTTAACTTTTGGACTGAGTAATCCATTCTCCTGATTCAAGTTTCAAAAGGAGCTAAAGGGAAGGGAATGAAAAGTCCCCCAGGCCTCTGCCCGCAGCTCCCCACTCCCTCCCCGGGCAGGCAGCGGAAGGTGCTGGATTCTGCAGAACCCTCCAGAGTCACCCCAGCAAACACGAACAAACAAACGCAGGGCCTTGTGTTCTCCCTTTTCAGCGAGAGGACTGCACGTTTGTACACCCTTCTGCAACTTGCTTTTTTCCGCTTGGAGATCTTTGCGCATCAGGACGTGGAGAGCTTTCTTGCGGCTGCAATCTTGTTTTTGTTTATTGTTTTCTGGGTTCCCCCCCCCCCCCGCCCCAGCTCTGGAGCAATTTCCTGGGTCATAGAGAGCCCAGAGGGCCTGGTGCGGCCCCCGCCCCCTGACTGCAGTCTCTCCCCGGCCCTCCAGCCCACCCGCCCCTCCCTGCGGCAGGCTGGAGCCGGCTTTGCAGCCAATCTGATCCGCCCACCGCCTGCCGAAACCGTCTCCAGGACCAGCTGCTCCCAAGCTCTGTGACCCCCGAGCCCGCGGGTCTGGCCGCCTCTGACCTCCAGCCGCGGCTCACGCCGCCCTCACCCTCTGGGCTCCGCTGCCCGGCCTCCCGAGGGACTTCAAGGCAGGGCTGCCCTGCTGTCACTCCCATCCTATCACCTTGCCTCAGGGACGCCTTTTTGCCTTGTCCCTGAACCCTGCCACCTGCCCCCGTGCCCCTGAACTTTGCCCCCGTGCCCCTCCATCATGCTTGTCTCCGCACGTGTCAGGGCTCCCCTCCCCGCCCCCATGCTCCGTTTCTGTTCCCCAAGCTGCCGGCACCCAACAGAGCGCGAGTACCTGCGAGATGCTCCGTAGCTGAGGAGCTGACGAAGGAAAGGCTGCTCCTTCTATTTCTCCGTCACAAGTGTGAGCTAGGAAACACGAGGCTCGGTCCCTGCGCCGCCGTGAGCCCCTCCCTCGGGGCCCTGGGCTGCCCGGCCCGCCCGCGGTGTCGCGGTCGCGGTGCTCTCCCAGGGGCCGGCCCACGCCCCCCTGCTCTCCCTCCTCTGTCCACACCCTCTCACCCCCCATTTTTAGGGCCCACCCTTTGCCCTCCAGCTCCTCTCTGCAGGTGCTGCGGCCCCTCCGCGAGGGTCCCGGGCTCCCCCTTCTCTGCTGCAGAGCCAGCCCTCAGGCTGGTGGTGAAGCTCATCCACCTCGCTCTTTCCAAAAGCCCCGAAGCCCGAGAGACCTCTGCCCGGCAGCAGGCGGCGTCCCCTGGTCATTCCAGGGCCCAGTCCCTGCGGGACGTGCCTCTTCCTCCCTCGGCTCCTGTGGCCGTGCCCACCCCCGGGAGGTGTTAACGTGGCAGCTGGGGCTGTCATTGTTGTTGTCGTATTACAGCCTTCATGAGGTGTAACTCACATACCATAAAACTCACCTGCTTTGCGTGCACGACTCAATAATTTTTAATAAATTTACAGATCCCTCTGCCCACTGCAGTCTCTCCTCATCCCCAGCCCCAGCCCTTGGCAACCACCAATGTTCTTTCTGTCTCCATACATTTTGCCTGTCTGGACACTTCATATACATGGAATCATCCTCTGTGTGGCTTTTTGTGTCTGGCTTCCTGAACTGAGCATCACGGTTTTGAGGCGCATCCATGTCGGGAAATACCGGTGCTTCCTGCCGTCGTATGACTGAGTAATAGTCCATGGTGTGAGTGGACCACAATTTACTTATCCATACACTAGTTGACGGACAGCTGGATTGTTTGCACCTTTTGGTTCTTGTGAATACTGCTGCTGTGAACATCTGTGTAGGAGTCTTTGTGCAGACGTGTTTTCATTTCCCTTGGGTAGATGACCTAGAAGTGGAATTGATAGATTGGTAACTAAATGTTTAACTTTCTAAGAATCTGCCAAGCTGGACTCCAAAGTGGCTGCATCACTTTACACTCCCAGCAGTAATTTAAGAGTTTCTCCACATTCTCACCAACATTTGTTATTTTCCTTTTATTTTTTTGATTAAAGTCATCCCAGTGCATGTGAAGTGTTATCTCATTGTGGTTTTGACTTGCAGAACCCTTAAGACTAATGACGCTGTGCTTCTTTTCATGTGCTTCTCGACCATTTGTAGATCTTCTTTGGTGAAATATCTATTGTAATCTTTAAAAACAATTTTTAAATTTAAATGTCAGTTGTTAATTGAATTATTTGCCTACTTGCTGTTGAGTTCTGAGAGTCCTTTATGTATTTAGTCCCTGATCAGGTAGGTATATGATTTGCCAACGTACTCTCCCCGTCGGCAGCTTGGCTTTTCATTTCCTTAAAGGTGTCTTTTGAAGTTTTTAATTTTGATGAAGTGGCCATCGATATGTGTGACTTTCCCTCTATTGGTGGACTCTGCTTTGGCGCCAGGCATAGCGTAGAAACCAGGCTCTGTCCTCACTAGCCCAAGACCCGGGGCAAGTGACAGCGCCTCTCTGGGCATCAGTCACCTCATGTGCAAAAGGGGGACGGTGATAGTACCCACCTCAGAAAGCTGTGCAAAGTTGTACTTAAAACGGTGCCTGGTGCCCAGTTAGCTCAAAACAAACCTTAGCTATGGATTGTGGTTCCTTCAGGGAATTTACATTCACTCTCACTTTGGATCCTTACTGCAGCCCTTGGAGCTGGTGCTCCTTACCCCATTTTAGGGTGAAAAACAGAGACTCAAACAGCTGAGTGACTTGCTTGAGGTCCCACAGACTGCGAGGGGCCACAGAGGTGTCACCCCAAGTGAGGGTTCCAGACCTGCTGCCTCACCTCCCAACGGCTGACCCCCGGAGGCAAAGTGAGCCTCCCTCCCTGGACCCAGCAAGCCCAGGCAGAAGCTGTCCCCCGGGGACACTAAACCAGCACGGGCCAGGCACCAGCCAGCAGGGGACGCAGAGACAAGGGACTCATCACCACTGCCCCAAGCCAATCCTGTGCTCTGCGGGGAGACGAAGTGAGATTGGAGGGCCCCGGGTGGAGTTGGGAGCACTAAGGAGGGGCCAGACCCAGCCTGGGGTATGGAAGGGGGCGTCTCAGCCTCTTCCGGGGTGGGGTTAAGCCCTGGGCCCCTTCTGACCGCCTGGCCTCCGGAGCTACAATGCAAGTCTGTGGCTCTCTGGTGATCCTCTCTGGCGGACAGGCCTGTAGACTGGGGTGTCCCCGCCCGCGTGGCCCACCTACCCTTCACCTGAGACCTGTCTCCCCAGGACCTGCGTTGCTTTTCTGACTTCGGGAATTTTCAAACTTGCGTGTGGAGAGGAGACAGCACAGCCAATCCCCACATACCCATCACCCGGATCCAACACTGGCCTTTCCAGGGCCATTCTCGTCTGTTCTCCCATTCTCTGAATAAATTCCAGGCATCATATCATTGCATTCCAAAATCCCGCAGTACAAGTGTGGGCACACACATGCACACAAGGGTTTCCCCAGAAAGAAAGGAACTACCTGCCACCCACTCTGTACTGGTGGGTCCTGGTGAGAGAGGCCGGCCCTGCCCCTTTGCAGCCAGACGCCCTCAGTCCAGCCCGTTTCACCTCTCTGAGCCCCAGTTTCCTCATCTGTACAATGGGATAGCAGTGCCTACTGCCTGGCAAGATGGTTGTGGAGATTAGCCAAGACTGCAGACTGTCTGTGGGTGCACAGGTGGACAGCAGAACAGTAACAGCACAGTGGAGAAGGCTAACCCCAACGTCAGGATGGGAGGGAGGGGAGAGAATGGGATGGGGGAGTGACACGCAGATCTTCAAATACCTGCAACAATTAATTCTTAGGGGGAAAACACCTCAAGCAAAGGTAGCAAGTTATAGGTGTATATTTTCCCATGCTCTCTGCTTTTTTGGACATTGGAACAGTTCATAAATCTAACTGCAGCAAATTAAAGCTGCAGTTAGATCACATCTCTGCTTGACACTTAGTAGGAGCCTGGCTCAGCGACGTATTGCTCTGTAACAAACACCCCCAAACGTAAGACAGCAGTAACTTAAAACAGCCACCGTTGTATATTTTCTCCCAACTCTGTGGGTTGCCTGGGCTCAGCCACGTGGTTCTTGGGCATCTCATGGCACCGGCCGGGGCTGCTGTCACCTGGTGGGGACTTGCCTGGGCTGGATGTCCAGCCTGGCTCACACACATGGTGGGTGTGGGGGACTGGGCGACAGCTGGGAACTCAGCCGGAGCTCTGCCAGGCAGTCTACACCCGGGCTCTCCCTGTGGCTTGGGCGTCTCAGCATGGCAGTGGGGTTCTGAGAGGGAGCCTTCCCGAGAGCAAACCTTCCCAGATGGAGGAAGCAGAAGCCCCCGGGGCTCTGTAGGGCTTAGTCCCGGGAAAGGCATATCATTGCTTCTCTTGCATTCTGTTGGCCGTGCAGTCTCAGGGCTATAGAGTCAAGGAGGGGAAATGTCGCCTTTCAGTGGGGGCGGGAGGAAGAATTTGCAGTCTGCAGCCGTCTTTAACCTACCACTGTTATCAGCAAATGATTGTTGAATATGAAACTGAATTTCACAGACATACCTCAAATAGGGAATTAGCTGCAGGTGAGGCCTGGGGGGTTGTGAATGGACCGATCTCCCCCCTCCCCGTCCCCCACCAGCCCTGCTCCCCACCCTCCTGGACAGCTTGTGGAGCCTCTCTGGGCCCGAAATCCTCCAATGCCACGTGTGACTGGGTAGCGCTCTCTGGGCGTGGGGAGGTCGTGCCGTGGTGACCAGGAAGGCCCGGCTTCTCAGACCCATGCACGGTCTGCGGGCAGTCCAGTGGGTGCAGGGCACCCACTCTCCCACCCTGCTTCCACGGCTGGGGGCTCCCAAGTGCCTCTATTCACAGGAGTCCTGGGCTGGGATGGTCTTTAGCCAGCGAAGGCCCCTGCTGAGCCTTGGGCCTGCCCTGATGTCGTTCCAGGCTCAGAGAATGTCCGGGGCGAGCGCTGTCGTCTCAGCCCTGCCCCTCCCCTTAGCTCTGTCTGGTCCCCTCCCTGGTGTGGTTCTGGTGCGGCTCTGGTGCTGCCTGGCCTCCACAGCTGTCGTCATCCACGCTGCCCCTTGCTGGCAACTAGAAGGGGCACATGTGGGCGGGGCTGTGCAGACAGAACTGCCTCTTCTCCCTGTCCTGGGCTGGGCAACCTTACAGCTGCTCCCTCCCCAGCAGCTGCCCCGGGCAGCTCCCCTGGCTTGGCATTCAAGCAGATGGCTCCCTTTGGGAATGGGCTCTCGAACCGCTGCTCTCCTTGCGATGTGTCTGGTCCCCCGGTCCCCGGAAACCTTCCGAGGACTTGCTGTTCTTCGTTGATTTGTTCAAACCCCCAATGCGTTCCACATGTGTGTGTCCGGAGTGCCTGCCCTGCGCTGGGCCCTGCGCCCCAGGCCGAGGCTGTGAGGCCAGTACTGCGGACCTGGTTCCTGTCCTCCGGGGGTTTCCCTGGTTGTGAGACCCAGAACTTCAGTCATCGCATTGATGAACCCACAGCAGCCTGCGGTCTGCCAGGCAAAGGGACACTTGCCCAGATCCGTGAAAGTCAGGGGGAGCTAACTGGACAAGGGCGGGGGGGAAGGACATCTCAGAAGGAGGAGCTGTCCTACAAATCTGGTCCTTTTTTGCTCTCCATGGGCCATGCCCTGAACCCAGAACCCTCACAGCAAGCGTTTCCTCCTGATACTCACACGGGACCCGGCTCCCTTCGGGGGCTTCTCAAAGGCCACCTTCTCCGAGTTCTCGTCCACCTCGTCTAAAGTTTTAGCTCCTCACCTTTTACAGCCTCCTCTGTTTTATTTTCCCTCCTTAGCACTTAGACTCTGACATCCATAGGGGGCAAGGACTGTCTCGTTCACTCCCTGTATCCTCAGAGCCTGGAACTGTTTCTGACACGTGGCAGGTGCTCGATGCACATTGGGATCCTTGTAGAATCATGCACAGGAGGTGAGTCCCCAAGGGGAGGAGAGGGTGGAATTGCTCTAATTACCCTTCTCCTGCGTCCCCTGCAGACCAAGGGGCTGAGAAGGGAGGGCTTTGGGGGACAAGCATCAGGGTCCCGACTTCCCAAATCACCACCCCTCGGGGCACATGCCTGAGGAATCCCCGCCTCTAGCACCTGCCTTTTCCCAAAGCTCCGGGTGATTCTGATCACAGACAGGTGTGGGCTGCTGCCTTGATCTCCAGGGTCTGTGGGTTCAAGGCTGACCCTTCCTAGTGACTGCAGCTGCTTCTGGGTGCGTGGTGCAAGGTAAGCCCACTGAGCTGAACTCTCCTCCAGAGCCCGTGCGGTCCCCACCACCAGCTTCCTCAACCCCACCCCCACCCCAAAACAAGACCAACTTCCTGGGCACCTCACCTGGCTGCCAGGAAAATGGTGTCCAAGTGGGTGCTCTCTCTTTAAAAAAAAACAACAGCAAACACAAAAAACCCCACTTTATTTCAGAAAATTTCAAACACATAACAGAAGTAGAGAGAATAGTATAATGAGCCTCCATGTACCCACCACTTAACTTCAATTATTATCAACATTTGCCGTTGTTTTCATCTCCCTCTACCCCTCCCGCCCTCACTCTGCCACCTTTTTATTTTCCATGTCTTTTAAAGCAAACCTCATCTTCATACTAATTCACTCATAAATACTTTTCCACATGGATCACTAACAGATAAGGGCTTTAGAAAACACAGTGATATCACTATCACAGCTATTAACATTAGTAGTAATTTCTTTTTAAAAATTACTTATTTATTTATTTATTTGGCTGCGTCGGGTCCCAGTTGCGGCGCTCGGGATCTTCTTAGTTGTGTCATGCGAACTCCCAGTCGCGGCCTGCATGTGGGACCTAGCTCCCTGACCAGGGATCAAACCCAGGCCCCCTGCCCTGGGAGCGTGGTGTCCTATCCACTGGACCACCAGGGAAGTCCCAGTAATTTCTTAATATGATCTAATACCCAGACTATGTTCAATTTTCTAGTATCTCACAAATATATTTTTCTAGTTGGTTTGTTCAAATCAGGACCCGTCCAGACTGCACAGATTTGCATTAGGTTGATCGGTGTCTGAAGTCTCGATCCTTCCAAGTGGGCTCTGGCCCTCAACTCGAGGTTCTCTGTGGTATCAGCCGATTGATTAATGTACGTGGGAGTTTTTACGGAACAAACACCCATACCTGGGCCCTACCTGGACCAATTAGCTCAGGGTCCCTGGGGTGAACCCGAGCCTGGGTGTTTGCTTCATTCATTTGTATTTATTTATTGGTTAAGTGCCTCCCTCGGGGATCCTGGCATGCTGCCAGGGCTGCAACCCACTGGAATACTCTCAGGGGTTCTCAAGGCACTAGCGGTCACGCCCCCCCAGGGTGTCCCCTGGCAACGTCTGGGGAGGTTTTTGGTGGTCACCACTTGGGGAGGGGGCTACGCTACTGACCTTTAGTGGGTGGAAGCCAGGGATGCTGCCCAGCATCCTACAGTGCCCAGGGAAGCCCCCCAGTGGCAGATCATTATCCAGCCCCAACGTCAAAGTGCTGACATTGAGAAATCCTGATCCTGAAGCACAAACTCCACTGTTCTCAGGCCTCCTGGGGGAGGAAGCAAATTAAACTGGATTCTTTCCATTCCTCATCTCAACCCCATACAGTCGACGAAAGACATCTGCCCGGGCCTCCTGACAGTAGCCCCGCGTCCCCTCCCCCAGTGCTGAGGCTGGCCGCTCCTCTCTCTGCTTGGGGCAGGAGAGCAGGGCACAGGTCGGAACGCACCACTCAGCGGCGGGATGACCTGTGGCCTCCCTGTGTTGCAGGCCCCACACCTGGGAGATGGAGAGAGCAGGGCTGTCCGGAGCAGGCGGTGACAGCAGGCCACGGGCCTAAGGGGCCTAAGGAGCGCTCAGTCAGTGCCAGTTATGCTGTTCACTGCGGTACCCGGGGCCCGGCGCAGAATAGATGCTCAAAAAGTGCTTTCAGAAATGAATGGTCTATACACTACTAAGCATAAAATAGATAACTAATAAGAACCTGCTGTATAAAAAAAAAAAAAAAAAAAAAAGAAATGAATGGGTCTCCATTTCTCCTTGTGGAAACTGGGGCCCAGAGACAGGCTGATCTCACAACCAGTGCCCAGCATTCGGCCTGCTCAGGGCTTCTCGGCAGGCAGAAAGGGCCTTGCTTCCGTGACAAGAATGTGGTTGGCTGTGCCCGCTGTCTCTGGAGGCCTCCCCACCCCTTTGTTGCCACCATCACAGGAGACGATGGGAAGCAGCCCTGCCCCACAGCTCCCTGGGGAGGAACAAGGGCACGGGACCCGTGGTCCACCTTCCCTCCCGAGGCTGAAGGCAGGGACGGGGACGGGTGGGGGGACATCCGGTCCCTAACCCTGACCCCCACCTCTGTCCTTCTGTTTGGAGGGGGGGGACATGATACATTTCCTGCCTGTCCCTCTGGACTGGACACGGTCAGGGGAACCATAAGATTGTAATATTTTTAGGAATGACTCAAAGGGAGAACACGGCCAGGACGCTGACTCTATTTCCTGCAACCCATTCTTCCCTGCATTCACGGAAGAAGTGTCATTGTCCTGCTCTGAGACTCAGTTTCCCTTTCTAAGCCTCCAGAAGGACACAGAGCACAGGGTGTGGAGACCTCGGGCTTGTAAGACGGAGCTGGCCTGACAGGCTTGTGACAATGACATGAAAAACACTTGCTAGGGGGTGGCTTTGTTCTTCCTGGCATGCTGGGTAGGTGCCTGCAGAGGCCTCCTCTCTGTGGGAGGCCTCCTGAGAAACCCATTTGGATAAAAGGCCTCTGCACCCACACCTCTGGGAACTGGGGAATGACTATCAGCTGGGCGTCCTCAGAAACCTGAAGGCGGCCCAGCGGCCAGGAGGCAAGTCCTAACACCCCCTAGCTGGGCAGCGCCCCCTGGTTCACCCCCAGAAGTGGGGTGCAAAAGCATGTGTGGCGAGCCAAAGGGCCAGACGCTGACACCGGGGAAGCTGCCCTCTGATCACGAGGGCCATCTGAAGCCCCACAGGCCAGCGACTAGCCGGGGTGGGCGGAGGGTGCACACTGCCAACGTGTCCCCAGGGCCCAGGGCGGGGGTGGCGAGATGCTGGAGCCCCCCGCCCCCACTTCCCCCCTCTCCTCTCCGCAGCCTGGCGGCGTGGCCTGCTCAAGCACAGCCATCCGGTGTGGAGGGAGCCCCGAAGCCCAACTTCCACCACCCAGGGCTTGGGGGGCACAGCCGCAGGACACCCGGCACCCAGCCTCGGGAGGGGCACGCTGCGCAGACCTTCCCCGGGTTCCCCCTCTTCGACCTCACCCTAGGGCCGGGCGACAGGAAACTAAGGAGGCGGCGGGCGGGACACGCTCTGCCCCCGCGCCGGGCCGGTGAGATCCGGCGCCCGCGGGCGAGGCGGGGCCGCCGTCAGCACCGCCCCCGGGGGCCAGGGAGGGGGCGGTGGGAGGCGTGCGCGCGGCGGCGGCGGCGGCGGCGGCGGCGGCTGCCCCGAGCGCCGGCCGGGGCGGAGCGGGGCTCCAGCGCGCTCCCCGGCCCGGGCCAGGACCCCCCGCTGCTCTCTCTTGAAGGCTTGTCGCCGCGGCCCCTCGAGCCCGGCCGCCGCCGCCGCCGCCAGCGGCGCCGGGGCGGGCCCCACCGTGAGCCCACCAGGAAGCGGTGAGTGCCCTGCGCCGCGCGCCCCGGTGCCTGGCACGGCGCTGCCCACCCCACCCTTCTAGAAGACGCCGCTCTTCCCGAGAGCCGCAGCCCCGCGCAGCAGCGTCCACGCCCCGCCAGCCCTCGCGGCGGGAGTGCCGTCCCTAGGCCGGGCGCCCCGGGGGGCGGCGGGGGTCCCTCGCGGGCTCGGGCGTGCCCCTCCAACTTCTTGCAGACTTTTCTGCGGATACGCGGGTTTGGGGAGAGGTGGGCCTCCTCTGGCCGTGTTGCACCTTAACACTGGGCGGGTCGGGGGAGGGGTGTGTCCCCGCGCGTGGAAGCCTGCGGCCCCCCGCTCCCCACCTGCCACCCCGCGCTGTCACGAGCTCCTGGGGGACGGACCAGACCGCCACTCCTGAAAGCTGGAAAGGAGCCCGGCGGGGGGTGGGGGCAGGAGGCCTCGAGAGGAACCATTTCCCCTCTATCGAGTGTTTCAGAATATATTATTTCTGAACCGCCTCACTTAGGGGCCCCCTTCGCCCCCAGAGCATCAAAGCAGGTTTGCAATCTCGAAAGGCGATTTGAGTGTGAACGCACTCGCGACTCTCCCGGCCCGCAGAGCTCAGCGGACCTGGGGGGAGGCACTCCTTACAAAGGTTGACCCGTAGCCCAGCGTGGCCAGCCTGGTGGGCAGGGGCAGGGCTGCTGGGACCTCTCTCAGACTGCCCCCGGCTCTGAAAAGTCTGTGCAGGCTGAGCCTCCTTTGCCTCACAGAGGATGGGGGCGGGGGAGGAGGAGGTGAAGGCAGCCCGGTGGAAGCGCTCCTGTGATTGTGCAGACTTTGTGAGAAAACACCCCCTCTTACAGATGAGGAAACTGAGACTCGGAGTGGCCCACCTGTATTGGCAGGCTCCAGGGTTTCCTGCACACATCCCCCAGGGGCGCTTGGGGATCCCCTGTCCCAGGCCAGGTTAACTCCAGAAAGCACCCTGTTACCTGTCCAGGCCACACCCACCTTGGGTTCTGTGTCCCCACCCTGGATGGGAGGGAGGCCATGTATTTATGGAAAGACTTAATCCCTCAGCCCCACCCCAAGGAGGCTGAAACCTCCACCAGGCTAATCTCCTCTCCCTGGAAGCCTTTCTCTTGGCCAGTGGGGTGCCCTCCGTGGGCCCTGAGCCTGAGGTTGAGAACACCTCTGGACTTCCCCTCAGTGGCCACGGAAAGACAGCGGTGCTGTTTAATGTTTATTGAGCACTAAATGATGGTACCCATCACCTGCGTTTTCTGTTTTCATTCTCTGACCTAATACTGTTATCTCCATTTTACAGATGAGGACACAGAGGCTTGTAAGGATAAAGTGACTGATCCAAGGTCACGCACGGGGCCGGTAAGTGGCAAGGCCGGGCCTTGGACCCCTAGCCCTCACAGCGTAGGACCACCAAGTACAAGCCTTCCCCCATGAAAATATTGTTAATGTATATTATACACACAATAATGTGTGCACATTAAAAGTATACACCCAGATCAAGAAACAGAAATTCCCCAGGAACCCACTCATACCCCATGGAGCCGCAGTCTCCCCTGGGAGCCGTGGGTGGTTCTGTGTGTACCACAGGCAGTGTCACAATGTAGTTACTTTTTATTTGGTTCAAAGAACACAATAGTTTACTTTTCTCTTTGCACTGCAAACCTGTAGGGAGTGATTAGGAGTTTGTGACTCCTAACTTCAAGGCTGCTGTAAAAACAATGACATGTTTTCTACTTAACCCCATGATTAATTAACCATTAGCCTAACTTCTAGTACAGTACCCCTTATTCTGAAACGTTTTTATTGATGTATAACATAGGGAAAGTTGCCCAAATCCTGTGTTGAGTTTAATCTCACAGAGGCCCCGAGGTGGCAGTGGGCTAGTATTGTGCTCAGACTTACACGGTCAGTCAGCGGAAGGCCACGGCTAGACCCCAGGTGGCCCAAGACCCTGCCCGGTGACGTAGAAGCGGGTGGGGATTTTGGTGGGCACCTTGCCCCTGCCCCCAGGCCCATCCTGTTTCGCTTCCTGTCGGCAAGCACCTGTGGGCCAGGCAAGTGCCTCCTGCAGGTGTGTGGGCTAAAGCCAGGGAGAGGCTCGTGTTTGCACTCTGTGTACCAGGATGGGAGGCATGTTAACGCTTGGAGCATCATCTGTTCCCAGCACAGTCCCTTTGGCTGGTATTGCAGGAATTCTAATCCTGTTGCAAAAGGAAAGTGCCTTTTTAAAAAAAAGTAAGAAAACCAAGCCGTGTCGGGTGCCTGCTGGGAGCCCTGATTGGCCAGTCTGTTAGTACGTCTTCCCTGTGTTTGCAGTAAGGAAACAGGCACGGAGAGCTTGCCCAGACTCCCCCAGCTGGGAGGGGAACGTGATTCCGTCTGGTCTGGTGGGTCCACCCACCTAGGCAAAGGGTCACATTCCTCAACTATTGTCCTTCACATCTGCCCTCTCCTTGGTCCTCAAGTGAGATCTTGGTTCAGAGTGTGAGGCCCTGTGCCTGGGCTGAGTCATGACCTCTGCGGGGCTATTCTGACTTCATCTACAGAGACCAAGTTCAGGCTTCTAGCCCGATTCTGCCTTTCACTGACCTTCCCTCTCTAGGCCTCCATGGCCTCATCTGGGAAACCCAGGTGACAACCTTTGTGTAGGGTTGCCAGCTTTAGCAAATAAAAATACAGGCCACCCCGTTCAATGTGAATTGCAGGTAAATGATGGATGATGATTAGTAAGGGTATGTCCCATGCAGCGGGCGGGCATCCTGTATTCTGTTTGACCAGTGCCGGTTCCAGATCTGCGGGATTCATGCCGGGAGGGGTTTTATACCATCCTCTACTGCCCAGCCTCCATGGTCCACCAGAGCAGAAACTGAAGGGAATCAGCCGACATGGGCCAGAATTCTACAAGCAGGGTGCCTCCAGCCCTTGAGTGGTTCTTGTGTCTCTGGTACACAGTGCTACATCTTCTTTACTTTTTACTTTGTGCAGAGAACACATTTGTTTACTGTTCTCTTCGCATTGCAAACCTGCAGGGGGTGAGCTGGCCAGCACTCATGGCTGTGAGCTGGTAGTTTGTGGCTCTTACCTGCCAGGCGGCTGTAAAGACAGTAACGGACACCTTGGCCAGGCGTGTCCTTTCCCCATGGCTTTAGAGGAGAGGCCCTGTGGGGTGCAAAGCAGCAGATATCCCGTCTATCTCTCCACCTCTCAGGGGAGGGGCAGACCCCCTGCAGGAGGAAGTAAGTTTTTATCACTCGCTGCCCATCTCCGTCATCAGAGAGGATCCTGTCGTGGCCATTTGGCGGTAGGGAGATTTTTATGCCTGGGTGCAAGAAAGAACCTGTTCTAACTCAAGCTGTTGTGCAAATAAGTAACAATCTGATATTTTGAATGGAACATAAACAGACCCCGATTCAACATGAAAGGGAGGTTTTTCACACTCCTGCGAATGTGTGAAAGAGAGAGAACATTTATACCTAAACTAGCAGTTCTCTTGGGTCCGACTGCTTTCCTACCATCGTGCCAAGCTAAGGGGG
>RJWK010041225.1:0-19641 GCA_004363435.1 Platanista minor
CAAAAAAAAAAAAAGAAAAGAAAAGCAAGCGATACTTATAGAACTGATCATTTAACATGAAAAAGTAAGTTAGAAGTGGGGACCAGTCTGCTCATGTTGTCTTACATAAGCATTATTGGGTTTCCCACTAGTGTCGCAGCCTCACGGTCGTGAACAACAGAAAGGAGATAAGGAATGTGCCCCTGACAAACTTGCCTCCTTTGCCAGGTGGCTCAGAGCTGGCCTATGCCTGGTTTTGTGATCTCAGGTAGCTCCCTGCTGGGCAGCGTGCAAGCTCATCCTCCTCTTTCTCTGAGACACGATGTGCGGATAGAGGATTCAAAAGTCTATAATAAGCACTCAGAATTGGGTTCTTAAAAGAGTAACCCAAAATGCTCTGGGAACCTGAATGTTTCACAAGGCACATATGCAATTTCTTATGAACGTTCCCTATTACCATGTTTCTTTTTGAGCTAAATTTGTTCTTTCTCTAGCTGGGCTTTCTACCAGAGAGAGAGAGAGAGAGAGAGAGAGAGAGAGAGAGAGAGAGAGGAAATGGCTTTTCCCATAGAGTCCCATGAGGATGCTCTGATGGCATCGGAAAAGCTTTCCCTCACTCATCTACTCACTGTTGACTTGTAAGATTACGTCTCCTCATCTTCAGAAGAGAGAATAAAGCTGAATTCCTCTGAAGTCCTGAGATGAGAAATGATGTGTTGCTAGAAATGGTAATATCATGGAAATGTGGAATCTTCCATCAATGTGGCTCTGAGTCCCTCCATCTATCCATCCATCCATCCATCCACCTGTTCACCTGTCCATCCATCCACCTATCCATCCAATTTGTGTAGAAACAATTATGCATCATGCACAGTACCAGCTGCTGCAGTGAAGGGAATAAGATATCGTCCTTGCCCTTGAGAACCCCATGAGCAAACAAAAAGAGGCACGTACAGAGCTCCTCGTAGTGCAAGTTAGACTAAGTGCTAGTGTTTGCCATTTCTACGTGAAACGCCAAGGAGGAGTTAAGAGCGTAAGTCATTTCCCCTGCCTTAGAGTGACTGACCCCCTCACTGGGGATAAAACATGTAAGCCTAAGAAACAGTTATCTAACAAATCCCAGTGATACTCCCATGAGTGACCGTGGACTCAGAGTTCAAGTAGAACAAGCTAAGGAAAGTGCCCTCCCTGTCCCAGAGATGTGCTGCCCCCATGTCCTCGGAAGCAACTAAAGTGTATTTCTGTGAAAATGTGCATCTCCTCTGTGAGTGGGCAAGTCTGCTGGCACATGTTTTTACAAGCTGTTTTCATCAGCTTCTCACCTGCTCAACTGAAATTCCCAGGCCTCACGAGACCCACTGCTTAACCAGGGTAGAGCTTAGTTCCATGTAGGACTGACAGGGCTGGCATTTAAAGCAATCACAACAGCAGGGGGATGCCCTAAATGTCCCAGGAGCCCATTTTCCAGACCAGCACTGTCCAATGGAACTTTCTACACTGACGGGAATGCACTATCAGATACTGTAGCCTCTCGCCGCCATGGTGAGTGAGTTCTTAAAATGCGGCCAGTGAGACTGAAGAATGGAATTTTTCATTTTATCCTATTTTAATTTTAATAAATTTGATTCAAATACCTTAATTTTAATTCATTCAAATTTAAATCATGGCTACTGTATTGAATAGCAGAGTTCTAGATCATGATGCTGAAGGCCATAGTGAGGTAAAGGGTTTTCCTTGAGCGAATAGGTGCCCTGGGAATTCACAGAATCACTCAGCTCCCAAACCGGACCTTGGCGCTCTCAACAGCCAGACGGGCCCACACCACGGAGTCCGACTTCCCGTCTCTCTCCACCCCCAGACCCAACTGCAATCTAAAGGACTCACAGGACCGCTTAACCCAAATTCCATTAGCCTGAATCTTAACCCCCTGCTCCTTGTCTTTGCCAATTCAAGACGTTTCATCAGAATGAATGGAAAGATCAGGACACTTTCAATTGCATGTCAGTAGATCCTGGGATGGGGCCCGAGAGTATGAATTATGAAAAGTATGTCTCGATAATTCTTCTGTGCTGCCAGATTTAGAATCCATGTTGCTTCATACCAGAAACAGAAACACAGTAGAGAATTTATCATAATGGGAGCATTTCCTCACACAAGTATTTACTGAGCATAGGATATGAGCTAGGCTTTAGTGTAAGTTAGGGAAATAGCGGTGAACGAGACAGACAAGAGGGCTGTTACATACTCTAGCGTGGGGAGACAAAAATAACTGTAAACAAAAAGACAATTTCAAGAAGAGAGTGTTCATCAACATGCAGGAAAAGAGTGTAATGAGATGGAGAATGATGAGGTTTGGGAGCTGCTTTAAACTGAGGTGGGGGAAATCCTCTCCTAGGAGGTGACAATAAAGCTGAGACTTGAACCATGCAGAGTGAATTATGCCACGGTCTGGGGGGAAAGCATTCCAGGCAGAAGGAACAGCAAGTGCAAAGACCCTGAGACAGGCACAAGTCAGGGCTGCCTGAGGTCTAGAATGAAGGCCAGTGTAATGAGCCTAGAGAAAAAGCCGAGAATGGAGGCAACGGAAGATGGGGTCAGATCATGTAGACAGGGGCCAGATTACATATATGGCAAGTGGCTTAAATTTTATTCTGTAATATGATTAGACACCATTAGCAAGATTTAAGCAAGAGAGCAATATGCAGATTTACACTCTTAAGAAGTTATCTTGCCTGTTAGGTAGAGGATGCAGTACAGTAGGGGAAGTGTGGACACCCGGAGAGAGGAATGCTTGCTGTGGTCTAGGAGGAGATAATGATTTGGATGAGGGCTGTAGCAGTGGATGTGGTGAGATGTAATTAGATTCTGGGATATATCCTGAAGTTAGAGCAAATAGGACTATGGCATTCAACGTGGGATATAACTGAAAAAGAGGAGTCAAAGATAAACGTTTCTTAGCTTTTGGATCTGAGAACTGGGTAGATGAAGGAGTCCTTTGCCTCACAACAGAATCTTGGGGGAGAAATAGACTTCGGAGGGATGCAAAGACTTTAGATTTGAGGTGTCTATTAGACATCCAAGCAGAGATGTCATAGAGGCAGCTTCCTTAGGGGAAAGATGAGGACTGGGAAGATAGAGTTGAAAGTCATGAAGATATAGATGGCATGAGACTGAAAGAGATCACCTGTAGAAAGAGTGGAGGGGGGCGGATGGGGGAGGAGAGGAACAAAGGGAAGAGAAGAGAAAACTCTGAAGATTCAATGCCAGGGGAATCTAACATTAAGATGTCAGGCAGAAGAGAATGGAAAAAAGCAACAATATGGTAGGTAGGATGAAAACCAAGAAAACGTGGTAACCTGGGACCCTGGAGAAGAAAAAGTTTTAAGAAGGAGGGAGGGGGTCAACCGTGACAATAGCTGGTGGGGAGTTTTTTAAGAAGGAGCAGAGAACTGGCCTCTGGATTAAGTAAGTGGAGGTCAGCAGTTCCCCTCTGAGAGAGTTGGGAATGAAGAAGCTGGTTGGGAGAGAATGGAGGGTGAGAAAATTAGAGACAGAGATAACCCATAACGTTTGAGGAGTTCTACTCTAAGCAGAAGCAGAGATGGGCTGTGGTTGGGCCGGAATGTAGGTCAAGGGAACGTTTGTTTGTTTTTGTTTTTAAGATGACCTATGTCAAGTCAGATGTACACGTCCACGAGGGTAATCGTAGAGTACGAAAGCTTTTGAAGATGCAGAATGATGAGCCAGTCTCACTGCCCTCCGAGAAATCAGTCTGTGGTCACCTGGAGAACCCTTAGAGACCACTGCTTGTCTGAGTCATACGATGAGAACTACGCCTGTGGACACTCTTGAGTTTCCATGTATGAGAATAAAGGCTAATTTTAATTGGATTGGACAGTGGGAATGTGGCCACTAACAGCTTGACATCTTGGTCTTTTAACAACTCTGGGTGGCGATTCCATCAGTTGGCATGAATCTTACCACCCAGTGAGGCATGCCACTTATGATACGGCCCCTGGAGGAGCTGGAGGCACTGGATGACTCACCAAGCCAACTGCTTCCTTGAGTGAGCACCACACATAGGGCAGTCCCCTTGGACTTCCATCCGCTACAGCAACCGAGGGCCCATCCCCACCCCCACCCCCAAGATGCGTGAACAGGGCTGGGCTTTAGAATCATTGCCCTAATCACCTGGAGTCCGCTTCCTTCACCCATGGTTGTCCTTTTCGCCCTTAACAAGTCTTCGCTTTCAGGCAGTAGACACTCAAGATGTCACAGGAACTTGGTATAGGAGAGCTGGCTTGTCAGTCTCTTCCTTTCTCGTGAATTGCTCCACTGTAAGAAGTCAAGAGGAGATGTATGGGTGGAGATGGAACCAGGCACACTCCACACATCGATATGGATACATTGCTACAGAGCCAGGTGTCTGAGAAGGTTTTTTTTTTTTTTTTTAAAGGGATAGACTATACCTGCTCTCCTCTCAAACCCCAAAGCACAGGCTTTTTAAAGAAAAAAAATTTTTTTTTTTTTTTTCCTGCGGTACGCGGGCCTCTCACCGCTGTGGCCCCTCTCGTTGCGGAACACAGGCTCCGGACGCGCAGCCTCAGTGGCCATGGCTCACGGGCCCAGCCGCTCCACGGCATGTGGGATCCTCCCGGACCGGGCCACGAACCCGTGTCCCCTGCATCGGCAGGCGGACTCTCAACCACGGCACCACCAGGGAAGCCCAGCACAGGCTTTTAAAATAAGGACCACCAAATACCTGGTAATGCCCATGATGGAGCAAACTGCTACCCTGCAGACTGAGGACAGAGTGGCAGTAGGCAATAGACCCAGATCCAGCTATGGAATCCAGTTTTCCAGGAAGCAGTACATGTTACTATCTGCCTTGAGAGCTGAGGTCTGCTTTATAAATGGCATCATGGCTGCATTCCCAGCCCACCCTGGGAACAACTGCCTAAGCCTTGCCAACAAAACACCAGTAATCCATGTGGGTGAGTGCACATTCCCATACTGGGATGCCCAGGCTGAGAAGGGATGCTTCAGTGCCACTCTAGAATAGCTTACAGGGCCACAGTGCTCCGTGTCATCTGTGATTAAAATGGAGTTTGCTTACTCAAAACAGAGAGCTTTGGTGACTGCTGTTACCCTAGGAAGCCATTTGGGCAAATACTAAAGAGCACAGCTGTGTGGTGCCCTGCAGTGTAACTGCCTTCTCTTTGGTTTCACATGAGCTTGTGTTTGAATGAGAGCGCGCCAGTGGCCATTGGGGGACAACAGAAAGAAAGATCAGATATCACCATGTAAGCATTAAATAACTTGCAACGCCAGGAAATGACACTGAAGCAAGATGTCAAAGGAATAGCCCTGTGCTGGCAGGTTCTGGGCTGAAATCTTGCTGGGCTTTTGTTTTTCCTATCCTACCTGAGGATAAACATTACTATAGAATTGTAGAGCAGTTGATGTAATAACTTATAATCAATACCGATTGAAATAGTGATTTGCCCCATGGTGTGTGACTAATAATACAATAATAATGTGATGCCCGTCATACTAATAGTCAGGAGAGGGAAAGAGCCTGACAAGGACAGGACATTTAAATCAGAATGAACCACACAGAAGAAGGAGGCTCTGGAAGGGTGCATCTGGCCTCCTTATGTTCTCACCAACATGGATTCTCACGTACTCCTCCAGTGAGAATTTAGCCCCCGGAGTGCAAAACCTCATCCTCTTGGTTGACCAGGACACCTAGGAAAGGCTCAGCAAAGTGAAGTAGCTGGAGTCACATCCTGGTTCCAGGGCAGAAATCTCAGAGGGTGTGTAAAGTGTTCTCAGGGCAGGAAGAAAGGTGATATGTGCCTGGGGGCTTGCTCAGCTTAATGCAGTCAGCTACTCGGGGAACTTCTAAATGACCCTGCTTAAACAGCCCTTGTGTGTCCCTGGGGGCACCAGATGTGGAAGAAATCTTGAAGCTGGTTTCAGCAGCTGCCCTCCCGTGTGTCTTCCCTTTCTCTCCTGTGACTCAGGCCCGCATGACTGCCCCTACCTTCCTGAGGCAGAAAGGTCCTTTGCACAGCAGTCGTAGCTTGGACTAGCAGCCTGGGCTTTGGAGGCAGAATGACCGACCGGGCTTGAGAGCAGGCACAACTGACTCCTTGTGTGACCTTGCTTGAGTTATTTTACCTCTAGGCTCAAGTTTCCTCCTCTGTAAAAGGGGGCTTTCAATACCAACTTTGTAGTGTTGCCATGAGAATCTAATGATCAAATATGTGTAAGGTGCTTAGTACAATTCTTGGCACGAGGGGCATTCAGTATATGTTAGCTATTATAAGTTCTATTTGATAAATCAAGAGCCATTGGAAAACTAGTGTGTTTCTGAGCAGATCTACCAAAGGTGCTGATGCACTAGAAACAGCTGGGTGGGGGAGTCGATGCTGTGCTCGCTGGGGAAACCTCTTAAGTGCATACACTCAAATGATGACAAAGTCCATTCTGCCTGGACATAAGGTCATCCTTGGCTCCAAATTCCTGAGTGTACCTCATGTGGCTACTGGGGAAAGCCCACCTTGTTCACATGCCCTTCGAGGAGCCAGCGAGGCATCCAGAGACTGGAGTCTCTCTGCCTCACTCTGAGCCACAGAGAGCGGATCTAGATTCTCCTGGAAGCCCCTCTCTCTACGAGGATGGGGCTCCCTCTAGCAGTCAGGGCCTCATTCAGATAGATATCTGCACTAAGCAGGGATTCTGCTCTCACCCAGATCCAAGCAATCTTGCACGCCAGAGGCGCGGCACCTCCCAGGACACATATCAAGGGAAACATAACTAGTTAATGTCATTGGACATTGCTTGGTCCTTGATTTTCTTTTCTTTCCTTTCCTTTTCTTTTTTCTTAACAAGAGCTTCTTTAGTCTCAATGGCTTAAAAAAAAAAAAGCTGAGCTGAATGACTTGCAAATGTATTTTCACAAATGCTTATGAGCAAGTTTGAGAAGATACAAAGGGAAATCATACATTATACGCAGGTATATTAATTCCCTAGGGCTACCATAACAAATTACCACAAACTTGGTGGCTTAAACAATAGAAATTTATTCTCTCACAGTGCCGGAGGCCAGCAATCTGGAGTCAAGGTGTCAGCAGGGCCATTTTTCCTCCAAAAGCCCAAGGGGAGGAGCGTTCCTTGCCTCTGAGCACTTCAGCTTCTGGTGGCTCCTGGCTTTCTTTGGCTTGTGGCTGATCTCTGCCTCTGTCTTCCCATGGCCGTACTCGCTCTGCATCTGTGTCCAAACCTCCCCCTCCTTTCTCTTATAAAGACACCAGTCATTGGATTTAGGGCCTTCCCTTAAATCGAGGACGATCTCATCTCAAGATCCTTAACTAATTATATCTGCAAAGACCTCATTTGCACATCAGGTCACATTCTGAGGTTCCAGATGGACATGAATTTGGGAGGGGACACTATTCAACTCACCACATCAGGGAACATATAATTTAGTAACAGGGATGAGACAAATAGCTGTCAACTAGAATACAAGGTAGAGTATGAGCTCTGGAGGACACTGGTGATGAGTGATGGATGGCTATGCAAAGGAGGGAATATTCCCATTCAGCAGATCTGGAGGAAACAGTGGATAAAGTCATTGGAAAGATAAGCCTTGCAGGATGGTTTTGTAAGCTGGGGCGTTTCTGGAAGAGGAAAAGCCGGCGTACAAAAACAGACAAGAGAAGCAGAGGCTGTGCAGTGAACACGGGATTCTGCTTACTGTTCTATTTTGAAGAATAATCATCGGCCACTTTATACGTGACCCTGCACCTTGATTACAAGCACCCAGTACAGCGCTTTGCACATTTCGGAGAGCTGGTTGATGTTTGGTGACTGATAACATGGGAAAGTTTAACTCTGCTTCTCCCACTCACTCTCAAATTGCTAAGCTAATCTTTGTGGTCATACACATTATCCTTCAACAACAGGCACTAGAGAATACAATGAGTGTAACGATTGATTACTTAATTCAAATGAACAGCTAATGAAAGTCAAGTCTAGAAGGGTAACATGGCCCTAATTACTAAGCGGCCTAACTCTTTCCCATATTCCTGGAACAAATTCCTACGTCACTGCCCTTCTTTCATGCAACAAATTGATGGTTTATAATGTGCAGGGCACTGACGAAGGAAATCAGTAATGAGCAGCATGGAACGGCCCCTGCTCTGTGCTGTTCACAGGACATGTCACCCAAATGCCTACACTCCACCTGCTGGTGACCACAACGTGAAGTCACACTTCCTTTCATACCCAAGTTACGATGACTCTGGGTTCCTCCCTGCCAACCTACCAAGGGTCTCCTTCAACACGTATCCCTGAACAGTCACGAGGTTGCCTCCCTTACCTTGGTGTGTGAATTGGTCCTTCCTGTCCTTTGCTAACTGTTCACTCAGAGGGACAGAAACCGCAGGCCAGCGGTCTCAGGCTGACTCCTGCTGCTTCCAGACCACCCTGCCTGAGTGAGGAGGGGCCCGGGGCCACTGCCAGCCCCCGTCGGGGTCGTCCTAGCTTCGTGTGGGGATTACCCTCTGCTCCCAGGGCCCCCCTCTCCCAGGCAGGGTCCTGTCTCTGTTTAGCATCTGAGGTGCCACAGGGTTAAGGTTCTGCCTGGTTACTTGGTTGTTTGAACTCCATCTCCTTCACCGCTCCTCAGCCTCCTGTGGATGCGGACGTTGTTTCTCAGCCCTCACTTCCGGGTGCTACCCACAAGATGGTCCTAGCTTGAGCAATAGAGCAGAATCTCAGAGAGCCTTCACCGAATGCAAGGGGTTTCATTAGCCACTTGCTCCAACTTCCTCATTTTACAGAGATTAAACAAGTTTTTCCCAAAGCCATACACATTAGCTATTTAATTTTATGGCTGCCGTTATCAATCTGTTGTATTAGTATCCTAGGGCTGCTGTGATGGAGTGCCACAAACCGAGTGGCTTGAACAACAGAAACGTATTGTCTCACAGTTCTAGAGACTAGAAGCCTGAGGTCAAGGTGAGGGCTGCGAGGGAGCATCTGCTCGCGCCCCTACCCCAGCTTCTGGTGTCTGCCTGGCATCCTTGGCATTGCTTGGCTTGTAAAAGCATCATCCCAGTCTCTGCTTTCATCTTCACGTGGCACTCACCCTGTGTGCGTGTCTGTCTCCAAATTTCCCCCTTTTTAAGGATATCAGTCATATTAGATTAGGGGTCCACCCTCCTCCACTAGGACCTCATCTTATTACTTCTGCAATGACCCTATTTCTAAACAAGGTCATATTCTGACATACTGGAGGTTAGGACTTCAGTGTATGAATTTGGAAGGGTAGGGACATGATCCAACCCATAACATCTGTCCTCACGCACATCAAAGCGTGAGGCTTGGTGGGGATTCATCTCTCCATGCGACTGGAGTCTGTCAAGACAGAGGATCATGAGCTCCCGGAAGCAGGCACAACTGTTTTTGGCTGACATGATCTGTGTACCTTAAAACATATGTTGACTTTCCAAGCAAACTCCATCTTCTTACTGTCTCCAAAACTACTTTGCCTCAGAAATGTTCAACAGGGGCTCATCAGGGTGGATGCCTCTCAGGAAACCCAGGGTGTTTAAGCGTGATGGGTGCATCGGAACCTCGCAGCCCTTATAGGGGACTAGCCAATGCCAGCACACTCTGTGGTTGCCCACAGTTATTCCCGCCTTCCAGTCAGAGCCTCCTCCAGCAGCCGTTGACATTTATTTAGAAAGTAATTGTGCTGCGGTTTGGGACATGAAATGGAAAAAGATCGGTTCATATTGCAATCCATCTTGGAATGAAATGGCTGTTGTGGCTCCAGCAGAAAATTGTTCCATTAAGTCAAAGGCAAACCTCAATTCGAAGGACAGAAAGGCCAGAGCCTTGAGATGAGGCTCTCTGTGTTTCAGAAGCACCACTGCATTTTAATAGCACCGCAGACCTTATAACGCTCGGGTCCTGCCGCCTGTGGAAATGCTTTACTCTCCCTCCCTTTCCCTAAACAGTTAATTCTCAGTTATCCGCAAGCATTTTAACCACAGCAGCATTCTAGTCTCAGACTGTGGGACCCTCCTCTTCTCTGAAAGCTATGCCCTCCCTTCTAACATTCGGACTGTCCCCATCCTTTGAACTCTACTGCGTGTAAAATCTGGACCCCTCATTCAACAACCAGCAGAAAACCTTATAGAACACCTGTTTTACTGCACACACATACCTGATTTCCCCGGGAGCCTTTTAGAAATGCAGACTCTTGGGCTCCACTCCAGACCTACTGAATCAAAATCTGCATTTTAAGACGTCCCCATGAGCAGAATACATCTGCTCTCCCAGGGTGAGGGCTGGGTGCAGACCCTCAATAGATAATTGTCAAACCAGTGAATGGTTGCATATCTCTGGGGCACATACTCCATCCTCTCTCAGCTGACCACCATTAGTGGTCATAGAATGCAAACTACTATTAACATTAATTATTCATTTCCCCAGACCCATTTAGTTCTCTGAAAAACAATCAATATTTTGATATAACACATGGTCCATCCAAATTTCTGAATGAAACATAAATATTTTCTTGGTTTTCTGCTGTTTTGGATTCTCTGTGTCATTGTTTTAACAACCCTACAAGGATTGTCAAAGTTAATTCAAACTTTTTATAGCTTTTAAGTTGAGGATTAGAGAATGCTGACCCTGAAAAGGAATGTCAGGATCATTGAGGTCAACCTCTTCACTTGACAGATGAGGACACCAAGTCACGGTCAACTCATGGCCTTAGGCAAAGTTCACCTACACCTTTGGTCCTGTGCGTTCTAGACACAGGACACCGAATCGTGCTACCCTGGGCTGGTTGGGATGTCGTACGAGATGTTTGGCCTGGTAACTTCTCACCATCTAACCAGATCGAGAGGACTGCAAACTGAACGAAATTTCTTCTGCTCTAACCTACTCTCAAAGCTCTTCCCAGAGCTCACTGGTGCAGACTGGGAGAGGAGAGAGAAGGAAATGAGAGTCCTTACCATTGTCCTCACTCTCATAATAAAAATGCTACTAAGGTGTCTGCAAACTATCCCAAGTACAAGGGACCCATGTAAGGGGGAGAATTCTGGAGACATCCAGAAACGCTGAGAGGCTCACCACCTCCAGTTTCACTCAGTTCTTCGAGAAATAACCAGACATCAGAGGTGGCTTTCCTCTCCACCTTCTGTGTGTTTTTACGATGCCAAAGAATCATCAGCACTAGAGTTGCTTGGAAATCAAGCTCCCAGGCTCTGATTAGTTAACTCATTCAACTAACTGCAGCACAGAAGAGCAGAGATGCTAACCAGGTGGCTCCTGCCGACAGGAGTGTGGAGGCTTCCCGAACGTCCTTGACCTTGGGCACATCGACCTCTCTGAGTCCACAGCTCCACGGGAACAGTCACCGCCTCACCACCCACCAGCCACACCTCCACTCACGCCGTTTATTAAACACCTATAGGTGCCCAGCTTGGGCAAGGTGTTTTAGATCTCTTATTGACGCCCACTACTAGCCTTCTTTATTGATATGTATTCTGAGGCCCAGAAGCTGAGAAATTTTTATCAATTTAAAATGTACACCATGGGAATTCCCTGGCGGTCCAGTGGTTAAGACTTCACCTTCAAATGCAGGAGGCGTGGGTCCAATCCCTGGTCGGGGAGCTAAGATCCCATGTGCCTCGATCCCTGGTCAGGGAGCTAAGATCTCACGTGCCTCGTGGCCAAAAAACCAAAACATAAAACAGAGGCAATATTGTAACAAATTCAATAAAGACTTCAAAAATGGTCCACATTAAAAAAAAAAAAAAAAAAATCTTAAAAAAAAAAAAAATACATTGGAGCCAGAGAAGAAATCTGAGAAGACAGTAAAAGGCATAAAAGAGCATCTCCAGGATGACCTAGCAATGGTCCAGAAATCAATATATAATATTTACCTTATATACACAAAGAAATAAATCTTTATTTAAATCTTTATTTAAACATTTTATTTATTTTAAGTAAATGAAAATAGATGTGTTGAATGTAGATTAGCTGAAGCTCATACACACATAAACACAACACAAAACGTCTCATATAAATGTATATACCTGTATCTCATATCTCATACATATTTCATAGATATAAATAACATCTATGTAGATATACACACACGTAATCTCTGGGAGCGTGGGTCTAATCTGCGCACACTTCCTATGGATATTTTTCTTGGGCTGTTCCTTGGGCTCTTTCTTGGGTTGTCTTCTGTGGTCGCCGGAAGTGTCCAGCCAACACAGAAATTCTAGCGGTGAAGCTCGTGGAGCCCTCAGCTTCTCTCGCATCCCCACAGGCCTAGAAGGTTGCAGTGGAGGTCAGGTGAAGAGTTTATTTTCCCAGAGAACAGTACCGACAGGGAAAAAAAAAAAAAAAAAAAAAAAAAATCCACGTCACCTGCAATGAGTAGGTCTGTCCATGAGGTGGCGTCATTAGTGCAACTGAAGCAGGAGGGAATGAGGTCGGGGCGTAGAGGGAAGCCAATCAGACGGATCGTGGAATAACAAATCCATGCCATCTCCACAAACTCCCATCCCCACGTTCGACAAACGCCTGCCCGGGCCTCCAGGGTGCAGGTGATTTCGCAAACAGAGCTTCTCAGCTCCTAGACCAGACCCGCTGGAGGCTTGGGAGCAGCCCAGGCAAGGGGACACGTGAGAAGCCATGGGCGCGCTGGCTGTGTCCAGTGGGCTTGAGCGCGGTGCTCCCACGGTACCTGGACACCCCTCTGCATTCCCTGGCCGGTGGGGTTGTCTTCTGTGGTCACTGATCGCCGCGGGAAGCATTCCAGCTGACACACAAAGCCTGGCGCTGAGGCTCCTGGGGCCCTGGGCTTCGCTGGCAAGCTCCTTCTGCCCTTTCAAGACACACCTGGAGCCCCCTGCCAAGCACAGTCCACGGAGACAGGACCGTCAACAAAAGCGCCCCGTGTATGGAAAACATCCCCAAACCCCACTTTTTGTGAGCAACTCCTGCTGAAGTCTGAACCATGCCGCAATAAATATTCCCACTCTGCATGGTCTTTAAGGAGAGAAAAGATGCTGTGAAAATAACTCACTACTGAAGCCTTTCCTGGGGCCAGTTTTGTTTTCCAGTTTTAGGAAGTTCCATTGCTATGTGGAGAAAAGTACCTTCTCTCTTCACCAGAGAGAGGGGACCGAATTGACATTTAAGATCTTTGCTTCAATGTCAATTCTCGGAGGTTAATTCCTTGGGGATCTTGTCTAGAATAGTCCTTCCCACTCCGTCGGCTATAGGCCAGGCATTTTACGTTGTCACTGTCTGTTTCTCAAAGACCCTGTTCTCCTGGGACCTCACAGAGGGGCAAGTCAGGTCTGAAAAGGGGACAGTGGTACTTGCCTGAGGTCACACATGTGTCAGCCACAGAGGCAGTGCACACCCAGAGCTCTTGGGCTTTCTTTGCTGTGTTGCCTGCTGCATAGATACTGAACAAGTGGCTTTAGAATGAAAAGTTGTAACAGTTATATAATAATGCCCCTTGACATTTGGGTGGTCCTCTTTGTATACAAAACGCTTTTCCATTGCCCAAGACCTGGTGAGACAAATCCTAGCACTGAGGTCCACCCCCTTCTGCCCTGGCTCTCTCCCTGGCCACCCCCAACCATGGCCTCAAGCCACGGATCTCCCTGCTGGGCTGGCCCTTGCTCCCCGATTCACTGCGAGCCTGCTGATTACTTGATGCTGGGAGGCTGCCACCAACGCCAGTGTCCTGGGGGTTCTGGGGTCATAGATCCTGGGTGGGCCTGGGAAGGTGGGTGCCAGAGCAGAGCAACTCTGTGTAAGCAAATTTGGCCTCTCAGTTTTACCCAGGGCCAGCCTTGGCTGATGCCCAGCACAACATCAGTGATGAAGGGACGACTCAGCTCAGCCCAGACAACCCAAGAAAGAGCCCAAGGAAGAACAGCCCAAGAAAAATATCCATAGGGTGTGTGCGCAGATTAGACCCACAGTCCCAGAGATTATGTGTGTATATCTACATAGACGTTAGTTATATCTACGAAATGTGTATGATATATGAGATACAGGCATATACATATATATGAGATTTTGTGTGTTGTGTTTCTGTATGAGCTTCAGCTAATCTACATTCAACACCTGCCAATAAATGTGGTCTTTGGGCTAAAACCCTTTAATTTGGAAATCAAGTCTTATGTGTAACTTGTAAGTTAAATTGGACCCAAGAGTGAATTGGATCTGCATTGAAGAGAAACCAGAAATCTAATAAGTTCTGGGGTACCCTGGTTTTGCTACATCACAGTAACAATAGTGGCAGACATTTGTTGGGTTCTTACTGCAGACCAAGCTCTGTTCTAAGTGCTTCACTCTACCAACCCCTTCCTTCAGAATCCTGGCAAGTACATACTCTTTGTGC
This sequence comes from Platanista minor, assembly GCA_004363435.1. NCBI lineage: Eukaryota > Metazoa > Chordata > Mammalia > Artiodactyla > Platanistidae > Platanista > Platanista minor. The sequence goes on from RJWK010041225.1 coordinate 14,438, forward strand.
CCAGAAAAATGAGGCACAAAAAGATGATATGACTTGCCTGAGATCCCACGGCTAGTAATGGAGGAGTCTTGAGTTTGAATTTGTAACCACCATTCGGTACCAAAATGGCCCCTGACCTCACATGGCCATGTTGGAGGTTGCCTATGGGTTCTGGAGCTCCACCAAGTTCCTGTTATCCAGGGAAGTCTTGAACGAGATCTGACCCTTGGGAGAAGCCCCAAGACAAACCAATCTCTGTGGAGCAAATGGAGTGAGAAGTACTGTTGGTGGCACCCCACCATGAGTCTTGGAGACCTTGTTCTTTTCTCTCTTTCCCATCCTTCCTCCCAAATCCTTCCTGCCTTGTCTGTCATTAAGCTAATAGACTCCGGCTCAGCCAATTCAGAGGAGACCCGACTACCCTAGGTCACAGCTCAACTTTGTCTTCAGGTCAGCAGTGGCAAGAATGGGACAGCATCCATCCCGAAGGACCCTATCAAAGTGCACTCTTTTAGTCTGTTCGGGTGGCTATAACAAAATACCACAGACTGGGTGCCTTATAAATGGCAGAAATTTCTTGCTCGCAGTTCTGGAGCCTGGAAGTCCAAGGTCATGGTGCCAGCATGTCGGGTGAGGGCCCTCTTCCAGGTCACAGACTTCCTGTTGTGTCTTCACATGGCAGAAGGAGCAAGGGAGCTCCCTGGGGTCTCTTATAAGGGCACTAATCCCACTCATGAGGGCTCCCCCCTCAGGACCTAATCACCTCCTACTAAACCCCACCTACTAATACTATCAGCTTTAGGGGTTAGAATTTCAACATATGAATGTGGGGTGGACTCAAACATCCAGACCATAGCACTCCATCTTCACTCTGCCCCCTTGACTCGGACCCCAGCCTGCAGCCTACGCAGGTGGATTGTATCGTGTCTGCTCTCATCTTGGCAATATGGCCACGTGGTTGCTTTTGTACATTGGCCTTTTTGGCCCCAGCACACAGGGAATGAGTATAATTGAAGCTATAATGTGAATGTGTCAGGAACACAGAACACACTCTACTGCACGTGCTCACTCTGACAGATGCTGTCTATCTAATTAGAGGGCTTTAATTATTAAAGTTCCCAACCACTTAGAACGGCAGGTCACCAAGTTACCACGCACATGTGCCTGAACAGCATAGGATTAGGACAAAGCGGGCTCACATCTGGCTGTTATTGTGGATCTCAAATTTGTTTGATGTCTCATCTCAGTCAGAAAGTCCCAACGGTCCTTTCCAGGCCTGGTCCTGCAGATGGAGCTCTGAATTGGCTCAGGTCCTGGATTCTGGTCCTGCCTCTGCAGTTGACTCTTGGGGTCTTTGGTCAGTCCTTTTTTTCTTCTCAGTGCCTCCGTAGACCCACCTGTACTGTGTGGCTACAAATATTTGCTTAGGATCATTTTAACAGCTGTGAAGTGTCCTGGGATCTTTGAATGAAAGACGCTCTATTAAAGCTTATGAGCCAAGTGACGACTCTGGCCCCACCCGCACAGCAGAGCTCTGCGGGAGACAGACTGGGCCCATTCATCCTTCATACAGGCCTAACTTTATCCCAAAGCCTCACTGTTGGCCAGGGCTGCAGGGCTCGTCAGAGAACGGAGCGGTCCTTGCACTTTCAAAGTGCCCTCTATTTAGTAGGGTTGCTTTTTTTCTTTTTCTTTTTTCTTTTTCTGTTTTTTTTAGCCATTGCATATTAGTACAGGTAAAACAACTATCCAAGGAAAAGGACAATCATGAAAGAAGGAGGCCCTTCTCAAGGGAGATCTGTTGATTAGGGCATTAAAAAGGTCAAGGAGGTCATTTTGCCTGGAGTTGGAATTTATACTATTAGCATATTGGACACTCCTGCATAAATATCAGAGTGCCATTTTTGCATGTATTTTTGCAGACTTGTGTGTGCTGGTTCAGGGTGTCCACTGTGGAGGAGAGCAGAGCTGAGAATGAATAGTAGGGTATGTGCAGGGCCGGCCAGGCTTAAGTGTGAGTAGTTTTGCTTCTCCAACATGGCTCCCCTGTTGCAACCCATAACCCTGCATCTGTCTTGGGGCTTTAGCCTTAGAGCTCGCATCTGCAGCCTGCCTGAATCTCAGGACCCTCTCTCTACCTCCCCACCCCCCTTTCCTCCAGGAACTTTAGTGAAAGAACAGTAGGTCTCTGCTTGCTCCCTCCTCAGTCCTTTTGGTCTTTGAACTCATCACCAGCCCCAGGAGCCAGGTGTCCCATCAAGATACCATCCCCAGCTGTGGACGTCTAAGAAATGTGGCACTCCCTTGGGAGTCTCCACTCCCTGTGTCATCAGAAGGAAACTTCGGAGATGCTCAGGCACCGCGGTCTCTAGTATCACCCCTTTTCTGGGTGTGCAGAGCATAACTCCCCTTTGCTCTCATAGAATAATGCAAACATCTAGGCAGGCGTGCCAAGGCCTCACACTCCACAGTCTGTGTCTTCCCATTTGACTCCAACTCCCCTCCCTCACCTCTCTGCTCCTCAAGCCCGACCACACCGTTCTCCTTTCTGTTCTTCAGACTCAACCAAGTTCATTCCCACCTTGCACTTCTGCTGGTCCCTGTCTCTAGGACACTCTGCCCACCCAAACTGGTGTATCGGCTCCTTCTCAGCGTTCAGATCTTTGCTTAAATGTCAATTCTCAGAGGTTAATTCCTTGGGGATCTTGTCTAGAATAGCCCTTCCCACTCAGTCACTTACATCTTGTACAGCTTGTCTTCAGACTTTGGGAACGACTGACAATTATTGATGCCATGTATGAGCTGACACATCTATTTCTCTGTCCCTCCAGCACCAGAATAGAGACTCCACGAGCAGGGACCTAGTCTGTCACCCTCAGAGCTGTATCCTCAACGCTACGTAATGTATCTGGCACTTGGTAGGCTCTCTACACAAACATTTGTTAAAACAGTCAATGAATGAACAAACTAGAAATCTTTGTTATGGATTCCAAAAGGTTGCCAGTGAACTTCATCTCTCAAACCTAACAGTGTCAGTCGTTGTCACTGGGAGTCCCATCTGGACCCCCTGGAAGGCCACGGAGCTGGACCTCAGCTGGTTTGCAGCATCCCAGCCACTGGGAAGCCCAGGGCTTGCCTGTGGATAGTACACCACGATATTTGGGGTGAGGCAAAAAACAGCCTCCAAAACTCATCAGAGAGTCCTACTGGGCCGCGACTAGCTGGAGGACAGGCGAACAGGAAGATCTTGCTATGAAGCATAGAATATAAAGTGGGGAAACCAGCCCAGAGAGAGAGCCTGGAGGGATTCCCAGATCCACAGGCACACGTGTCCTTTGTGGAAGGCCCCTGTAGTTTGGGCTGAGCAGGTGCAGGAGCAGTTAGAGTAGCTTGGTTCAGTCACACAGTGACGACAACCGTTCTCCTGAAGGCGTGAGCTGCCTCGGCTGCCCCTCAATCTACTGCTGAGGACCTGATGCTGGGTCCTGGCGGAGGGGTCCAGGTGGGGCAGGGCAGGGAGTATTCATTGCTGATTAAGCCTTTCTTGCTGCAGAGTAGTGGATGGATTCAGAGGAGGTGCAGTTCTCATAAAACGTCACCAAGCAGGTTACTGAGCTGTTGGGAGAAGAGCTGGCAACGACAGAAAGAGAAGGGGTGCACGCGGGAGGAGTTACTGATTCAGAACTGAAAAAAACATGAATTAGATCAGATGAGACGGACGGGATGGGCAAGAAGGAAGATGCCATGAGGCCTGGGAAATCTGAGCTTGTTCGTCTGCACAGAGGCTTCACATGTGTAAGAGCAGCAAGGCCGGGGCGGGGTGGGGAGGGTAGTGCATTTTATCTCGGGACAAGCTCATAGGCCCTCCAGAGAGAGGTTTCTTCCATAAACAGATGGAAATATAGGCCTAGAGCATAAGAGAATGGAAGAAATTGTATTATTTTGAGTAAAATGAGGCTCTGAAAGGAATCAAGAATTTTAGTGGAAGGAGAGGGCACCGGGAGGACATTTTTTTTTGTTTTATTTACTTTTATTTTTCAATTTTTAAAATTGTATTATTATTATTATTTTGCATTTTGGCCACGCCATGAGGCATGTGGGATGGCTCCCCGACCAGGGATCGAACCCTGGCCTCCATAGTGAAAGCGTGGAATCCTAACCACTAGGCAACCAGGAAACTCCCCAGGAGGACATTTTCAACTTGAATAAAACTAACACTGATTAAGGTAAAGCTTGAAGCTGGTGCACCGTTTCTTATTCAAATGGAGGGCCTGGTTTCATTTTTGAAATGGATCATGAGGTTTCAGACATCAGCTTTGCTTCGAAAAGAGAACCCAGGAGTATCTTTAGAGGGGCAGAGACCCACGGATGACACCCCCCGAAGGGCCAAATCAGGAGAGGATCGTTTTTCCTAATAAAAAGGGGACGACGAGTCCTCCTTCTTGGTGCAGCTGTCCTCACCATGACCCCCAGGGAAGGTCACTTTGTGCATGCAATTCTGACATCATGCTTAAAAAAATCATGTTATTGATACTAAACATGAAAAAAGCAAAACCAAATTGTGGTCTCTTCTTGCCCCCAAGTAAAGAAAACCAAAGTGTCAGAGATGAAAACAAGACAATACACAAAGATCGGAAAACAGATCAAACCCTAGAGAACACATGCCAAACCAAAAAAATTAATTACTAACTATGCGAGGTAGCATATAGAAAAAAGGGGTCCTAAAAGACTCCCCTGCCCACCCCCCCCAGGAAAGAACCAAATAGGAACTTAAAAATGTGAGGAAAGATAGTCACATTTCATAAGCCAATGTTACAGCAATGAGAGAATATTCATGATGTAGCCTTGGGCCCTGCTTGCTGAGTTCTTGTAACAAGCTCTGGGCCAGGGCTAAAAATATCAAGGAACAGGAATAGTCAGGAGTTAGGGATGAGGCTACCAGCCAGCGCTGGTAACAAGGAGAAGGTCACGTGGGGTGAGGCCGATGGAAAGCAGGGCAGTTCTTGGCCAAGAACAGGAGGGGAAGCCCCTCAGGTCAGCCCCCAAGGCTACAGCAGGGAGGAGCACTCACGGCCTTAGGTGGCTGGGCCTCCCCTGCGGCTTCTGCTACGAATCCCACCCCACAGGTCACCTCCAGCTTCCCCTGGAAATGGGCAGCTTCCTCTTAAAATATAGTGTGGCCAGAGAGTGGACTCCAATATTTCTTGAGGGTCTTGGAGGGCCTC
>RJWK010041226.1:0-19646 GCA_004363435.1 Platanista minor
TTTTTTTTTTTTTTTTTACATCTTTATTGGAGTATAATTGCTCTACAATGGTGTTAGTTTCTGCTTTATAACAAAGTGAATCAATTTTACACATACACATGTTCCCATATCTCCTCCCTCTTCAGGGCTCTTAATTGCACCAATAAGAGAGAACTAGGCATAGTCATCGCTGACGGCTCTGGGCTGAGGTGCTTGGAGTTGTGACCTATACAGATACAAATACAGCTGGGCATTTTAGTTACACTTTTCAATGGGACCTTTCTCAGCTGACTCCTACAGGACCCTGGTCTCTCCATCTGGTCTGCCTCAGTTTCTCCATTCTTCTGAGCCTGCAATGTACCACCAATTTGCCATCTAATGTAGGCTATTTTGATAAGATTAAGAAGGCATCTGGGGACTGGCATGGGAGGGACGATACACACACACATGCACACACACACACACAGTAGTACAAAACAGCACATAAGAATGATCTTTAATCTCTCTATGACTTTATTTCCCTATAATAAAATGCTGATTATTGAAACTACTGTCTTGCCCCAGGTGAAGTTAAATAACATATGCAAAGTAGCTCATTCAACACCTGGGATAGAAGTTAAGTTCAATAGAGATGGTCTTATTTCTTCCAGGCATCTTTGAAGTCTTGGTGGTTTGGCTTTCTTTCCTCCGTACCTTCACTTTCAGAGGTGTTTTGGGTCTATGGAACAGTGATTCTCAACTGTGACTATGCACTTGAAATGTCTGTTAACCAAAGGATAACAACAAAAACTCCAGTGATGCAGATTTAGTAGGTTTGGAGTGTGGCTTAAGCATCTGTATTTTTCAGATGCCATATTGGTGATTCTGATGTGCATCCAGGCTCAGGAAAGATGAGCCTGGGCAAGGCCCAGAGGGAAGAAGAGAATCACTGTGTGTCTTCTCAGTTGTCTGATGCTATTCACTGGGCAGGAAGAATGGCTAAGGAGACAGGGATAAGAGTAAACACTCTTTCCTGTGCCTGCAATATAATACTTTCCACGCATTAGCATTAAACAAATGTTGGTTGAAGTCCAGGAACAAAAATTGGTTTTCCTTGGATGAATCTTTTGGGGATGTATATACTGAGAACTGCATTCTCTCTCTATACCTAGCCTAGATCTCTCTCCTGAGATCCAGGTCTGCAGGGTGCTTCCACAAGGACCTGTTGCAGACTCAACTCAACTCTGCACTGTGACCCACTGGTTTTGAACCTGGCTCCATGCTTGACTTGACTGTGTGTCTTTAGTTTTTCCCCCTGTCTCATAGGATCAGTGTGAAGACCCTATGAGATTAATATTTGGAAGTGTATATGATATTCACATATCACATATTGATATTCTGTTCATATCAATATATATGAATAGCAAAGAGAGAAACATCAATAAATGTGGTTATTATATTTATTATTTATTAATCTCTTGCCTGAATCCACTGTCCTCAGCTGCTCCCTATCGAGTGATGGTAGCGCTAGTCTTGGTGCTCCAGTGAAGCTCCTCGGAATCGTCTTTGACTTCTCCCTCCAGTCTCATCCTCCATGCCTTCTAATACCTAGAATTGACCACATTTTTCTTACTATCACCCAGCTTAGGCCACAGTTGACTTTCCCCTGGACTCCTACCATCGTCTCCTATTAGGTATCTTGTCTCCAGTCTGCCCACCCAGAGTGCAGCTTGCCTCCAGACTTACCTTTCCAAACTGCAGAGAGGATTAATGTCATTGCCCTGCTTAGAACCTTCAGTGACTTCCATTTTTCCTTAGGCTCTAGTCTAAATCACTTTACATACTGAATATATTCCTTTGGCCCCTGTTTACCTAGAGAAGTCTCAATTCAGTGACACCCTCCTTGCACCATGTGTTCCATGGATTTGGACCTCCCTTTGGTCCTTCAGCTGTGTCATGCTGCTCTGAGCAATGTCCAGTGATGTGCTCTCCACTTGGAACACTCTCACTATGAATGCAAAATGAAGTATGTGAGATGCAAGAGTGTTGGAACCCAAAGGAGATAAATTCTCACATTCTATGATAAAAGTACTTACGTCCTAGGTTGGTGAAGATGATGCCAGTGATTCATGGTCTTGATCCACCCTTTAATTGCATCAGCAAGCTCCAGCTGCTGCTAAGATAGAAACTCCCCAACCCATGTATGTTCTGGCCAGGTGCTCATGAAAGTTCTCCCCAAATCTCCACTCAGTACCTTCCTGGTCTCTTATTCGGGTCTCATGTCCACACCATTTTGCCTCTATCATGCCTTCTTTGATTTTTGCCTATGATTCCTTGATTTGACACTTGGATTTTTTTTACCCCTTTATTTAAACCTCAGCATTCACAGTGAACTTTTGACTGTTGTTGGCAACTGGAGTAGCATTGGTAGGAATCCTCAGCTCCTCTACTAGCCCCATAAAACCCCACCCAGAACAAAACCCTGGCAAACAGGCCAGGGCCTGCTTTGACTCCTCTTGGAGTTGAAAAAGTAAGACATTAGTCATTGATTTCCAGGTGATTCTTCCAGAATATGATCTATATCAGCAGGCTCTAAGTTGAACTTAATTTCCTTAACAGCAAATAAAAAATATGTTCAAGTTATAAGAAGTATGTGTGTGTGTGTAAACATCTAAATGAGAAAGAGAAATATGAACCTAACTGTAGAACTAATAATGAAGGAAATCTTGCCAGACAAATTTAAACTCCATTATTGGCTTTAGTTAGCAGATGAGAGGACAAACAGAAAACAGTGAATATCCCTGATCTTGACTTTATTAACACATTGCACAGAGCCCTTCACAAAATGATAGCCCATCAGGGCACTTAAATCAGCCTGGAGGTGAGCAATTGCAGCAGCCCAGAGCTGGCTGGTTATGTGAAAAGGGAAGGTAGAAGAAATGACAGCGTTTTGGAAAGACAGCGCCATGGACCCTGTCTTATTCAGCATCTTTCCTAATGATGTGGAAGGGGGAGCACACGGTGTAATAATTAAATTTGACAAGGATGCTGATTTGGTTAGCAGAGTGAACTTTGAGGGTCTAAATACATAGTGAGGAAATACGAAGAAAAAAATACAGTTTGGAAAAATTCAACTAGTGCATTTTGGGAGAAATAAACCATTAGAAAAATATTCAGGGATCCCATAACAAGAACTAGGACACATTTAAGAAAATAGAGGTGAGAAGGCCACACTTGTTTTCTTTCCCCAAGGAGAGCATAGAGCATCACTCCTTATGCATCCCCTAAGGCTAAACAGTGCACCCCTTAATAAGGCTTCAGCAAAAGGATTTTCTTACTGAGATTAAGATACTTTGGAATTGATGGTTTCTATGTATTTCACTTAAGAGGTTCTTTATGTTTGCTATATCTCACTCCCATTGTAGTTCTTAACAAAACACTTGTCATCCTTCTGTATCATTGCTTCCTTTTATCTTAGGGACAAAAGACATCTCTTTAGGGTCAAAATCTTCCTTCCTGTGCCTTCTTCATCTCTATTCAACCAAGAGTTTTCCATCAGGGTTTGGAACTGCCTTTGGATGGGGGTTAATTTCTACCTTATCAAGTACATTAAAGATGTTTCTAAATTAATCAAAACTTTGTTTTCATGTCACCTAATAGCATTCTTTTTCTTGGCTTTTTGTAATGACCCTCCAAAGACTGCTCATCTGGGAATGTCATAATAAACTTTGGCCTCTTCCTTTCTTTTACATACCATCCTCCAAACATGAAATGATTTTCTTAGTCAGTCTTCTGCAACCCCACAGATACATTTTTGTCCAGATATCTTTCTTCATTCTCACATCAGTTCTGTAAGGTAGGGGGCCTTGTGTACAAGGTTTTAATCAATATTTCGCTGCTAACCAGCTTTAAAAGGCAATAGTTAACCTCTCTGAGCTTCCATTTCCATTAGTGAACATAGTAATACTTACCTTGTTATAAGAAACAGAAGAAACAAGCCAGGCAAGCATCCTGTATGGAACTAGAAAGTGACGTTCAAGGAGGGTTATTATTGCTGTTGTACAGAACCTTCTGGATTTCAGGGAAATGTAGAGACTTGACCAGCACCAGAAGGATAATGAGTGATGGGATGTGAACCTACCTCCAGCTGCCCTCCTTCTTTGTCCTATGTTCTTCCACTCCCATCACCATGTTACCTCCTTCCTGAAAGCAAGTCTTGGACAGAGTGTAAGGATGAGGTTCTGTAGCCTTTTGTATGAGAAATATCCCTAATCTGGACTCCATGTTCCTTAGTTATTGTGGACCTTTACTTCACGCTAATTCTACTCACCTGAGTGCTCATTTATCCTTAAAAAAAGATACAAGAAAACTTGAAAAAAAAGAAAATGAAAAAAGAAGCAAAATAAAAGAAATAACAAAGGAAGAAATAAAGAAAAAAGTAAAAAAAAGTTTGAAGGTATGAAAATCTTACACAGCGTGCCCAGTTATGAGGGACACCCGTTGATCAACCTGCAGAGAGCTTAGCTGGAGTTACCTAGAGGCCAGGAAGTCTTTTAGCCAATATAACCCAGAAATTCACAGCACCCACAAAGGGGAACACTGTATAAAAGCCCTCAGCAATTCTCTTTTACTTCCTCATTTTCCTAAGGATACAGAGAGTGCATGAAAAGGATTGGCCTGAGCCTTGGGCTGGACCTGTGGCTTGCTGAGAGGCAGCATGAAGGATTTGGAGTTAGACAGGCCAAAGCTGTAAATTACAGCTTTGTCATTAGCTACGTGGCAAGGGACATCAGTTTCTGTCTCTAGGTGTGATGAACACGGGCACTTCACCAGATTCTTGGGAGGATCGGATGAGATGATGTCTGTAAATTGCCAAACACTGTGCCAGATATACAGTACACATGCTGATAATACAGTATTGAGCACTTATGAGGTACTAGACATTGCTTCAGGTGCTTCACATGATCAACAAATTTAATACCCACAATAACCCTGTCAGATAGGTTAATATTTTTCCCCTTTCATGATTGAGGAAAGGAGAATACAGAAGATGGGTAAATTGCCAACATCACACATCTCAGGAGTGTTGGAGACACAATATGAACCCAAGAAATCTGACTGCAGATCCCTGGTTTTTGGTTTTTGGTTTTGTTTTAATTAAGACCTAATGGATATTCAGTAAACAATTTCTTTAAAGTATGCAAGTCGCTTATGAGAAATAAATGTGTGGAAACATCACCACAATTAAAATAATGAATGCATCTCCATCAGCTCCCAAATTTCCTTGTGCCCCTTTGCATTCCTTCCCACCTGCCCTTCTCCGTCTGTACCCCAGCCCCTTGTTACATCCCCAGGCATACACCAGTCTGCTTTCTGAGTCTACAGATTCGTTTGCATTTTCTAGAATTTTATATAAATGGAATCATATATGTTTGTACCTTTTTTTTTTTTTGGTCTGGCTTCTTTCACTTAGCATAATTATTTTGAGATTCATCTATGTTTTTGTGTGTATCAATAGTTCATTCTTTTTTATTCCTGAGTGGTATAGTATTATATGGATATAGCTACAACTTATTTATCTGTTCACCTGTTGATGGACGTTAGGGTGTTTCCAGACTTTGGCTAGTATACATAAAGTTGCTGTGAACACTAGTAACAAATATTTATATGGATATTTGTGTTCCCTGCTTTTCATCACAAAACCTCCATAATGCCTACCTCTGTTGTTGAGAAAAGCTCAATAAACCATAGGAGAACTAAGAAGTGGTGGCCTAGCATGAAATTCCTTTCTTGAAATTGCATATTGTTCAGGAAAGAACTCTGTAGCCACATGGTCTTACCTCTTTCTAGAGTAATGGCAGAAGAAAAAGATCCCCTTGTATACCCAATGTTCACATGTGGAATTCTTTCTGGGGTAGAGAAAAGAGTCAAAAAATAAAACGCCAAATGTGCTGGGTTACTGAAATTTGCTTTACTGGAAAGCAGAACCCAATCTACTTGTCAAAATTTTCAACCTGATGTGTTTTCAGTGTAGTTGTTGGTGATGAATGACTGGGCCCAACCACATTACCTGCCAAAAGTTAATGTGAAAGCTCCAGAGACTTAGGCAGGAAATGAGATCCCTGGATGTTCCCAGAGTCAGTGAGACAATTAATCTGATTTACATCCATTCCATTTCAGAAACTAAAATTTCATCTGCTGCTTGCTCCTAAGCATTAATTTGGGCTGAAACCACATGACTTTAAGTGAAACCCATCAGTCAAGCTGTTTATAAAATACACAGTGACTAACAAGGAAGAAAGCCAATAGAAGAACTCAGAGATCACAGATAATGCCAAGGCAGGAGAGTGCATTAGACAGGGCTGTAGACATGTGGAATAGAGAAACACATCACTTGGGCTAAAGCTCTGCCCAACAGAGAACACAGGGACTTGATAAGTTTCTAAGACCAAAGTGATAAACTAAAAAAGTCCAGATGGCAGGAAGAGATAAGCGGTTGCTTCCCAAAGCAGGAAATGAAATATTCTTGGAGATTGAAAGGAAAAAAAACAGGGATCTTATGGAAGTTTTTTGTTTTGTTTTTTTGAGTTGTCCTCTCTTGTAGGATTTGCAGACACTAATATGACACAAATAAGATGGAAGTGATATCTAGAGAGCAGAACAGAAAATTAACTGTGGCTACAAAACTCCTATCTCATAAAAGGGGTGAGAGAACAGCCTGCAGAGAGTTTGCCTGCTGTGTTGAGTCTAGGATACAGCTGAGGAGTTGTACGGCGGCAATTCTCATTGCTTAGGGGACAGTGGTTCCAGGTGACCTTGAGATATTATTGCCAATATTTCTGGTTTAGAGACTTTTCAAAATCTGTAGGCAGTTATTTCTTACTCCAGAATTATCTTGAAGTCTGCTTCCTGTGGCATCAGTAACTGTGATCTATGGTTGTAACCACAGATTTCAAGTAAATTTGGGGAAGAAAATTTGGACAGTTCTCAACAGTAGATGAGCCATTTGTAAGATGCTTGAGTTTTCTTAATATAATCGTCATTGGTGATATTGCAAGATGAAAAAGGCCAAGATTCCAGTAGCTATCTACAGGTGTTAATAGTAAATTGTAGTCATGATTAAAAAATGAGCAGAAGCCCTGAATAGACATTTTCCAAAGAAGATATACAGATGGCCAACAGGCACATGAGAAGATATCAACGTTGCTAATCTTCAGAGAAATGCAAATCAAAACTACAGTGAGATATCACCTCACACCTGTCAGAATGGCTGTCATTGAAAAGACCACAAATAACAAATGTTGGTGAGGATGTGGAGAAAGGGGAACCCTTGTGCACTGTTGATGAGACTAAATTGGTGCAGTCACTGTGGAAAGCTGTATGAAGTTTCCTCAAAAAACGAAAAATAGGACTACCATATGATATAGCAATTGCCCTCCTGGGTACATATCTGAAGAAATTGAGAACACTAGTTCGAAAATATAAATGCACCCCAATTTTCATAGCAGCGTTATTTGCAATAGCCAAGATGTGGAAGCGGCTCTTAAGGCTCAGTGAAATAAGCCAGACGAAGCAAGACAAACACTCTGTGTTATCACTTATATGTAGAATCTAAACAATAAAACAAACAAATGTATATAACAAAACAGAAGCAGACTCACAAATATAGAGAACAAACTAGTGTTTACCGGTGGGGAGGGGCAAGATAGGAGTATGAGATACAGAAGTACAAACTACTGTGTTTAAAATAGATAAGTAACAAGGATATATTGTATAGCCTAGAGAAATATAGTCATCATTTTGTAATAACTTTAAATGGAGTATAATCTATAAAAATATTGAATCACTATGTTGTACACCTGAAACTAATATAATATTGTAAATCAACTATACTTCAATAAAAAAAAAAGGAAATTAAGTGACTTGTCCTAAAAGTGATTAAAAGACAAAGAAAGATTCAGATCCAGACAATCTGATGCAAAAATCTATGTTCTTAGCCCCAACTTTATGCTTCATTCTTTAAGCTTCAGTGCAACCCTGCAAGGGAGTTATGTTTTCCGTTTCATGGGCAGTGAAACAGATTGTGAGAGGTCTAGTAACTTTTTTAAAGTCACACAGCTAGTGAGTAGAAGAGATTAGGGATGGAACCCAGGACTGCTTCACTCCAAAATTCATTTTCTTTCTATTCTACAGAACGTAAGTTCAAACTACAGAACAAATTAAGAAGGGAGGGGTAAAAATGTAAGCAAACTTTTAGATGGGAGCCAGTGGCTGAGCAGGCAGTGGACATTCAGTACCAACTTCATGGCAAAGGATAGTATACATAGAATGATAGGGCTGGGATGGGCCAGAAGCAGGTGTTGGAGAGAACAGATGAGCTGGGAATGGTGAAGAGAAGTAGTGGAAGGTTTTGCACCTGGTTGTGGATCATATTTCATTTGCCATAACATAGCCTTTCTCGAATTATGAATTCAATTGCAGGTTTTTTGAAAAGAAAACTAAAAAGAAAAAAAAAATCCAAAAACAAATCCCTTTTTATCTAAGCCTTTGCCCCCAGTCTCTCCACACTCAGGAAAAGAGAAATAGAGCAGTTCAATTCCTGTTGGTACCTTACCATGGAGATGGCTTCCGCAAGATCTTCAGTCCTGACTTACCCCTGCAGGAGTCTCCAAACTTAATAGGCTTTTACCAGGGCAGTCTCCAGGGGTGGAACATCTTGTTTCCAAGGCTGAGACAGTGGACAGAAACAGAGGCAGAAAATACTATGCAATTACAAAGAATTAATTAGAGCATCTGTAAACATACTGATAAACATGCCTTAGGACAACATGCAGTGGGATTTGAGGGTACTCAGGTGTTCGGGGGAAAAAAGGAAAATGGGCAGTAGGTATCCATAATCCTTTCTCTGGTGACACTGCAAGAGTCTCCCACACTGTTCTTTCCATGAACTAGTTGTTCAAGATGGATTAGTAAGCTACAAATTCCAGAAAAGCAATTCTGGAATTCACCCTAAAACATACATACACACACACACACACACACACACACATATATATATATATATAGTGTTTCAATCTTTGGACACCCTTCCAAGCATACCATAATCAGATTGCCTTAGCTAAACTAATTAACTAATTAATTAATTAATGGAGAGTGCTTAGAAATGATATCAGTGATAGAATTAAGTCTTTCAGGGAAATGTGATTCCTAGGTTACCTATTTACATGATTGCACATGAATTATTTTTTTCTATATGTTTAAACCTAATGAATGGAAATGGAATGGGAAAAGCACAAAGGTAGGTGATTAATTTGTTAATTAACTTATTAGTTCATCCATTCATTTATCCTTTCAACTATAGATCTATTTATTCACTTAACTGTACTTACTAAGAATTCAATACTGCTTTGACTATCACGTGGTGCTTGACTCGACAGACATGAGACATGCACCTTAAGTCACTAAATTCATGGTAAAAGATTATTAGTTACCTTAAAAGATACACTGGTGAAAAGTTGTGATAAATGGCATGATAAACGGGGTCACAATGAAGTCACAGAGTGAATAGTGATGCTTTGTGTCTGAGATTGAATTAGTTGCCTGCTGATAGCCCTTCTAACTCTAAGATCTGTCTGAATCTCTGTGAAGCAGTCAACTAACACTCATGTTACTTTGTGCAACTAACACATGAAATCTTACCTCAATTCCACTGTTGTGTTTCCTTATGTTGACTACTATGTGGCAGATCTATATGGCATAAGAAAAACATCAGGGATCTAATTGGGAAAATTCATTCTGTCCTTTAAACAACCTTAAGTTTAAAACTCCAGTCCTTTCAAGTTAGGTATAATTACTTGGCAGTCCAGTTTCTGGTGTAGTTGAGTCCAGGTTGTGAAAAGGTAAGTACAGAATATTCCATAGTATGTTAGAGCTAGAAAGGACTTGTAGGTCATAAAACCAATAAAAGCTACTGTGTCTTGATTTTTTATTAGATGTTAGGCTCTTTACTTAATATATTAGCTCTAACCCTTAAAATCTACAAGGTACGTATGATTAGATAGAGTTCATCATCGATGAGGAATTTAGTCTTGGAAATAATGATGAACAGGTCCAATATCCCAGAGCTGGTTAGAAAAGCTGGAAAGAAACCCAGTTGTGTCAACCCCAAAGCCAGAAAATATTTCTCTGGACTCTGTGATCCAATCTGGCCTCAATTCCCTCATTCCTTAGATAGGAAATTTAAGACTCAGAAATTTGAGAAAACCCGTATTCATTGTTGATCAAAATGTCTTAATGAGCCAGGAAGAATTTGATCGAGAGCATTATCTAAAATTAATAGCCAACATCATAATTAACAGTAAGGCTTTAAAATAATTCTCACTGAAGTCAGGAATGCTACAGGATTCATTCAATCACTACTATTATTTAACATTGATCTGAAATTTTAGTGATGAAAATGACAGGGAGAAATTAGAGAGGGTTATAAGAAGCAGTAGAGAGAGGGGAAAGTTCATAATTGATCTCTTGATAAAACCAAATGAAACAACTAAAAATTCTAGTAAAGCAAATGTTAGAATTTGGAATATTGGCTGGTTTCAAACTACATATTCAAGAGCAAAAGCTGTGGAAATACAAGGGACCCAGAATAGCTAAAGCAATTTTTAAAAAGAAGAACAAATTTAGAGCTATCAAACCTCCCAACTTCAAAATTTGTTACACGGCTTTAGTAAACAAGACAAAGTGATACTGGCCCAAAGATAGACATATAGATCAAAAGAATAGTATTGAGAGTCTGGAAGTCAACTCTTATCTTCATAGTCAAATGACTTTTGACAAGGGTGCCGAGACAATTTCTTGGGGGAAAAGAGTAGTCTTTCCAACTAATGGTGCTAGGATAACTGAATATTCAGATGCAAAAGAATAAAGTTGGACCCTTTCCTTATATACCACACACAATAATTACCTCAAAAACGAATCACAGACCTAAAAGTTAGAGTTCAAACTATTGATATAAAACTCTTAGAGGAAATGATAGGAATAAAGCTCCTTAGTCTTAGATTAAGCAAACCCTTTTTAGACATGACACAAAAGCACGTGGGACAAAAAAGAAATAGATATATTGGACTTCGTAAAAATTAAAAATGTGTCTGCTGCAAATAGTACCCTCAGGGAGTGAAAAGACAACCCACAGAATGAGAGAAAACATTTGCAAATTAATATTTAATAAGAAGATGCAGGGCTTCCCTGGTGGCGCAGTGGTTGAGAGTCTGCCTGCCGATGCAGGGGACATGGGTTCGTGCCCCGGTCTGGGAAGATCCCACGTGCCTCGGAGAGGCTGGGCCCGTGAGCCATGGCTGCTGAGCCTGCGTGTCCGGAGCCTGTGCTCCGCAACGGGAGAGGCCACAACAGTGAGAGGCCCACGTACAGCAAAAAAAAAAAAAAAAAAAAAGAAGATGCAGGTATCCAGAATATATAAAGAACTCTTACAGCTCAATAATGAAAAAGGAAAACAGAAGCACAAAGGAATTCCACTAGCCATTTCTCTCAAGAAGATAAACAAGTGGCCAAAAAGCACATGAAAAGATATATAATTAACCATTAAGGAAATGCATATCGAAACCATGAAGTGATAGAATGTCAACTCCACTAAGATGGCTATCATCAGAAAGTGAGATAATAAGTTTTAGCAAGGATGTGAAGATATTGTAACCCTTATACATTGCTGGTAGAAATCTAAAATGGTGCAGCCATTTTGTTCAATAGCTTTGGCAGTTCCTCTAAATGTCAAATATAGAGCTACCTTATATGACTCAGCAATTCCACTTGTAGGTATGTATCCAAGAGAATAGAAAACATCTAAAAAAACTGGAACATGAATGTTTCTGGCAACATTATTCATAATAATCAAAACCTGAAAACTCTCCAAATGTTTGTGAACTGGTGGATGGATAAATCAGGATGGTATATCTATACAAAAGAATATTATTTCTCAAAAAAAAAGGAACTAAGTACTGATAGGTATGATGACATGGGTGGACCTTGAAAATCTTATACTACGTGAAAGAAGCCAGTCACAAAAGACGACATACTGTATGATTCCATTTATATGAAATATCTAGAATAGGCAAATCTATAGAAACAGACAGTAGATTACTGGTTTTTAGGGGGGCAACCAGGGAGTGGTTGCCAGTGGGCATGAGTTTTCCTTTTGGGGTGATGAAAATGTTCCAAACTTAGGTCATGGTGGTGGTTGCCCAATTCTGTAAATGCACTAAAGGCATTGAATTGTACAATTTACAGAGATGACTTTTATTGAATATGAATTATGCCTCAATAAAGATGTCTTTAACAAACCAACAGCTTGTGTGTATATTTATATATACATATATATATATATGCAATAATGTGAAAAGCATAACAAAAATCTCTCACTAAAAGCAGAATGCAATGTAAATGCTCATAATTATACAAAAAGAAATACACGTGTCTACTTATTCATTTTCTTTTATCAAGTATTTATTGAGCATCTGTACTGTGCCGGACGTGGATTAATGGCCTTGATGGGCACCAGTGAAAAAAATAAAGAACACTACTTTACCTGTAGAAAACCACAGGACCCTACTAAAGAACATGGAGAGATATAAACATGCCTCTTCTCCTCCCTAAAATTTATATATATTGACAGTTTCAATACATTGTTTTGGGGAATATGACAAAATGTTTAAAAATTTTTTCAGTAAAATCATCCATGTTTAAAAAAACACAAAATATTTTTGTGTTCCTTAACAGGATGAAATATATTTACCCCAATCCCAAATCCTACATTATTTTTAATGGGGAAAAATAAAGACCTACTAACATTGGGTAAAGGATAAAGGGGCCACTCAGAACTATTCATCATGTGTGAGAGGTATTAGCAATGGAATTAGACAGGAATGCAGCGAGAGCCTTAAGAATTGAAAAGAAGTAAAATTATATTTATTTGATAATAAAATAAAATGATTAGTTATCTGGAAAGCCTAAAAGAATCCATAGAAGTCCTATTATCAAAAATAAGCAAAGTTAAATAAATATGCAGTGTGGATATCTATACATAAAAGCTAGAAACTTCAAACATAGAAACAAAGCTATCTGGAAGATATTTTAAAAGAGAAGACTTTATTTATAACAGCAAAAGAAAAACCGAGGAAAATGTACAAAAATTATATGAGGAAAATTATAAAACACTCCTCCTGACAGAGAGAAAAGTAGATTTGAACAAATGGAAAGGCATACCATGTTCTTGGAAGGAACATTCAACATCATTAAAAAGTAGTATCCATAAGTTAATATACGAATAAAATAGGATCTCAATTTTTTTTTTAATTGTATTTTTTTCTGGAGGCTGACAAGGTAATTGTAAAGTTAATTTGCAAGAACAGAAATCAAAACTAGCAAAAGGCTCTATAATTAAAACATTGTGAACAGAACCAGAAATATAACTTCCATATGAAAATTTAATATACAATATCATAGCATCTCATAGCAGTGAGGAAAGATAAACTTCTTGATAAATGGAAATCAAATATATGGATACAAAATTTAAAATTGGCTTATTCCTCATACCACATATAAAAAGAAAATTCAAAATGAATCAGAGATTTAAATGTGAAAAATGATGCTTTACATATAGTGGAAGAAAATATAAATTAATTATATAATAATATGGAAATGGAGATAATTTACCTAACAATAATTCAAAAATCCAGAATCATGAGGGAAAGCTATGTATCTGTATATCTGCCTATTTATCTATCTGTCTATACTTAACTTTATATATATAATATATATTTTATTATATAGAAATATTTATATTAGAATCAATGACAATTAAATATAATATAAAATTACATAAAATATAATTTTTCAAGTACCAAAACAGTTTGAAAATTACTTGGAAATAACAGCAAAAATATTAGTAATCTTAATAATAAAAGAACCTCTAAAAAATAAAACAAGACAGACAACCCTATACACAAATAGGCAAGATACATAAAGACATCAATTTACAGAAACTATAAAGCAAATGGTCCTTAACAAATGAAAAGATGTCAGCCTCACTCATAGTAAGAAATATGAAAATTAAAAACTATACTGAAATACCTTTCAAATCGACAAAATCCAAAAGTTTGATAAAATACCCTGCTGTTTAGCCGGCAAAGATATAGACACTCTCATGGATTACCAGTGGAAAGGTAAAATTGCATAACCAATTTAGTAATAGCTAGCAAAAGTATATATACATATACTCTTTGACCCAGCAATCTCTGTTTTAGAAATTTATCACAATGATACATTCTAAAAATACAAAAAGACATATTCACAAAGGTTCATTTTAGCAATTTATCATAATAAAAGACTGACCCATTTTTCCATCAAAAGGGAACTAGGTAAATAAAATTTGAATACATAATGAACTACTACATAATTAAAATTGAAATTTATATGCTACTTTACGAGACTGGGGTGTATTGTTAAGTTAAAAAAAAAAGCAAGAAAGAGAAAAGTTTGCATATTATACCGCCATTTAACAAAGAGAGGGGGACAGATCTATGAATAGATAGATAGATAGATAGATAGAATCTCCTATATTGAAAAAATGGAAGGAAAACCGTATTTTGTGAAATTCTATAGGGGGAGGCAGAAACAGGGGTAGAAGTTAGACTTCTCTAATACACTTTATTTTGTTGTGACATAAACACCATATAAATACATATTATTTTTGGAACAAAATTACATAAGGAATTGCTAACTATTAAATGTAAAACTGACATATAAATCTTTGAACTGAGTGATTGGAATAACAATACAGAGATAAGATTTTTCAAATGACTTTAAAACACAGTCGTTTCACTGTACACCCTTAATAGATTATATGCTAAAGATAAAAGAACTAAAACAAAAAACGCACACATCTTAAATTATTATAATCAGTTGTGAGCGTGTGTGTATGTATCAAGTAAATGATTATGTTAATAAAGATTTTTAGCATCAAAGGATAAATCAAATAATATATTCCAAGGACTATAATCCTTCATTGGAATGGAAATATCAGCATGGACTCATAATATAGTTTTTTTGTTCAATGAAAAAAACCTAGAAACTGTGACCAAAGCAATAGCAGTGAGCATCTTTAACACTCAGATCTTGAACTACTTAACCACAAAATTAACCAGTGATCCTTGAAGATACGGTTGATTCCTGATTTTGGGTAGGAAATGTGGAAAATGAGTCTGGATCATAGAAAGTATGAAAGATTGTTAGTGTTTGATTGAAAATGATCCATCGTAAAACATAGAGAGTTTCCACTCACCAAAAATGGTTAATTAGGGCACATCAATATGTTTAAATCCATCAGTTTACAATGATACAGAAAAACAAACACAAAAATAAAATACTCCCAATGATTACTTTGGACTGCTAGGGAACAACACGTTACTTGAAAACTGGTGTAAAGAAAAAAGGGGGAAAGGCTAACGCAAGAAAAAGTCTATATAGCAGAGCATATAATCGTTACCGTCAATTTGTTTAGATAGTTGTGAAAAAGTATTTGCATTCTCAGATGATAAAACATTACGGAACTAAAACATTTCAAACTATGTGGTATTGCTATAACAACAACAATAGCATAAACAACTACAATAATAGCAGAACAATGAAATAAAATACACATCCGTGTATGACTATTTCCCATATGATAAAGATGGCATTATAAATAACTGACAAAATGCTAGATTATTTAATAAGTAGTATAGGAGTAATTGTTTGACAATTTGAAGACCTAACTTGCATTTTTACCTCACACCATAACTCAACGTAAATTCCACATGGAATAAAGAGAATATCGGATGTGGA
The DNA here is from genome assembly GCA_004363435.1 of Platanista minor. Taxonomy (NCBI): domain Eukaryota; kingdom Metazoa; phylum Chordata; class Mammalia; order Artiodactyla; family Platanistidae; genus Platanista; species Platanista minor. Next base: position 15,853 of record RJWK010041226.1, read on the forward strand.
GAAGGAGGAAAGGAAGGCAAGGGGAAAGAGGAAGGAAAGAAGAAAATGGAGAGATAGGCAAGGAGAGGAGTGTCAGAAATGGGAAATTATCCAATTTAGAGGGGGTCAGGCTCTTTGAGGCAAAAACCTCAAAGAAAATATAGAAAATATAATAATTAACAAAGTGGACTCTGGAGTCAGACTGTCTGGCTAACAAGGCCAGCTCTGCCGCTTACTAGTTGGTGTGTGACCTTGGGCAGGACACTGAGCCACCTCCCTTTGCCTCAGTTTCCTCATCTGAAAATAAGAATAATTATTATATGCACATTAGAGGTGATTTACAGATTAAATAAAATAGCATGTGTCAATAATTCAGTACAATCTGGAGCGCGTAGTAAAACTAAATAGATGTGGACTATCATTGAACATAATTTAAAATTTTGTGTGTAATGAAAACTTCATAAACACAGTTAAAATATAAATGACAAACGGAGATAATATTTGCTACATATAAATACGTATTTAGACAAAAGGCTAGTAGAGTTATAAGTATATAAAAATAAATATGCTATTGAGAAAAAGTGAGATGAATAATTTATAAAGTAGGAAGTATCAATGTCAATTTTTAAAATTAAACTAATTAAAAATCAAAGACAAAGAAATTAAAATTAAATACTTATTGTCTGTGTATTTGCAAAAACAAATAAAGGCAATATTCAGTAGTGGTGAGATATACCAAAACTGCTAATATCTTGCACTGCTGCAGCAAATATGTCGTTAACTCTCTGAAGGGAAATTCAGGGTTATGTGTCAAGAGTTTAAAAATATCTGTATGTTTTATACTTTAAATTATACTTTTTGTCATTTAAACTAAGAAAACACGATTAATATGTACAAAAACATTCTTCATACTCTTACTTATAATAGTGAAAACTTAGACTCAAGCAATGTGTCCAAAATTATATGATTATCAAATACTTTTTTTGTGTGTGCGGTATGCGGGCCTCTCACTGTTGTGGCCTCTCCCGTTGCGGAGCACAGGCTCCGGACGCGCAGGCTCAACGGCCATGGCTCACGGGCGCAGCCGCTCCGTGGCATGTGGGATCTTCCTGGACCGGGGCACGAACCCATGTTACCTGCATCGGCAGGCGGACTCTCAACCACTGCGCCACCAGGAAAGCCCCTATCAAATACTTTTTGATAGGACCAATAATAACCATATCGAGAAGACTTGCTAATGTCATGTATATGCTATGTTATAAAGTTTTTAAAAGCAGGTCACAAAGCAATGCTTTCAGCCTTATCCCAATTTTATGTAACTGGGTCTCTCCCTGCAGAGTGGTTTCATCGCTTTATTTATTTTTTTTAATTTGGGTATTTTTTAAGTTTTCCACTGACTATACATTTATTTTCTAAAAATATATGTAAGAAAAAACCTTCTCAAAGCTTTAAAAATAAGCTACTATAACTATACTAACTTACCATGAATCAGTCATGATATTTTTCTTACAAGAAAACAATGCTCATAGCAGTGATCCCTGGAGTCTCACAGGGAATATAATGAGGACAAAGAACAGCTTGGCTGGCAGATTCCAAGGAGTTTTTATTGACCATGTGTTGCCTCCTATATGACATCTTAAGCTGAGCTAAAAAGAAATAAACTTTAAGAAAGGTTTACATGGGTTAAGCTTTTACTTAAACATTGCAATACCTTTCCCAATCCCCATTTCAAATTAGCAAACACCTATCACCATCAACACTAGCACGCCGTAAGAAGCACAATGATGACTTTTTCAAGGAAACAAAGGTAATGGACACGTTAATGCCAAAATCATCCCCAATTCATACTAATTCAAGCTCAGGTTTCTATCTACTTATCTTTTCTGTTTATGGGGTCTTGTCATGTAAATTCTATGCCTCCTACTCACTAGTAATAAAAAATGCACCAGGTTTTTCATGCTCACCCAACATCTTGGTGTTGGAGGTACTGCTTAGATACATGGGCTTTCCAATATCCAACGTCCAAATATCACGTGATTAAATATCATAAATATATAAATCTTACCCATCAAGTAAGGATAAATAAAAAGCCTTGAATCTATTTAAATATACACTTTGAATCTATTTAAGTATACACTAACACCAAAAGGAGACTGTAAAATATTCCAAAACAAGAAGGGATGAAACCTATCACATGTAGGATCTCTCCATTAATAAGAAAAAAATAGGATATTAGAGAGAAATACAAGTCAAGGCAAATTTGAAATACGTTCTCCACTAAGCTAATTGACCAGTATCACTTACTATGAGTCATTCTGCAATAAATTTTGTTATGGGCAGGAAGCTAGTTTAGTGACACCAAGCCAAGAGTATGAATCAAATTTTTTTTTCTGATTAGACAAGTTTAAATATCATGGCTTTCTACATTGCTTTTTCTTTAAACAAATATTTACTGAACACCTACTATATGACAGTCACTGTGCCCAGTCTATGGGATACATCACAGAACTTGGAGATTAGCATCTCCCTGATGATCTTTTGGGCTGAGTGAAGAGAAATATCAAAATTTCAGAAAACTACAGCTTGCAAGTCAAATCTGCCAACTAATTGTACTTGTAAATAATACTTTACTGGAATACAGCCAGGCTAATTAATTTATGTATTGTCTGCAGGTGTTTACATGCTGCAGTGATGGTTTAGTTACGACAGGGACTACATGAACTGCAAACCTTAAAATAGTTGCTATCTAGTCCTTTACAGAAGTTTGCTGACCCCCGGTTTAGAAGGCACTAACAATTTCTATTTCTGTACAAATACCTGTGACCCAGCTGCCCTCAATCTATTCTTCAAATAGCACCCAGAATCATCCTTTTTACATGAAAGTTGGATAACATTACTCTCTTCTTAATACATGACAATGGCTTTTCATTGCTCTTACAATGAAGACTACATTTTTATACAACCTCCAAAGCCCAGCTTGCTTCAGCTGTGGTGGCCCTCTTTCCAATGCCTTGAATAGATCACTCTTATTATAAATGTTGTCTTCTGTCTGGAACAATGTTCCACTTATATCTTGCACTGGTCAACTCATCCTTTGTTCTCAGCTTAAATTTTACTTCCAAGGAAGCCTTCCCAACCATACTATTTACAATAATCACTACACCTCCATCCTGACCTGTTATTTTCTCTTACGGTACTCTTTTATATTCTTTCATAGTATGCCTTAAATTTTGTTTTCGTATATTCATTTATGGGTTTTTATGCTGCCGGTCTATACCACTAGACTATAAGCTCAGTGAGGGTAATAATTAAGTCAGTTTTTTTTTTTTTTCTAAGTGAACTGTACCCATCTGAAGATTTCCTGGACCATAGTATGTATGTCATAAATTTATTCATTCATTTTTCATACTTTTAAAAAAATTTACTTATTATATTTTATTTCTTTTTGGCTGCGTTGGGTCTTCATTGCTGCGGGCAGGCTTTCTCTAGGTGTGGCTAGCCGGGGCTTCTCTTGTTGCAGAGCATGGGCTCTAGGCACGCAGGCTTCAGTAGTTGTGGCATGTGGGCTCAGTAGTGAGCACAGGGTCAGTAGTTGTGGCTCACAGGCTAAATTGCTCCGTGGCATGTGGGATCTTCCCAGACCAGGGCTCGAACCCGTGTCCCCTGCATTGGCAGGCAGATTCTTAACCACTGTGCCACCAAGGAAGCCCTCATTCTTTTTATTTTTTTAAATTTTTATTTATTTTTTTATACAGCAGGTTCTTATTAGTCATCAATTTTATACACAGCAGTGTATACATGTCAATCCCAATCTC
>RJWK010041227.1:0-19643 GCA_004363435.1 Platanista minor
GGCGGTGAAAAAATATATGTGGGAACGGTTTAATTGTATCCATGAGGATTCTTAGTAATCAGGATGCCAGTGTGTGTTTTCCAGAGCCTAGAGCTGACATAAATAATGTAGCATACCTCACTCTGTGCAGGCTTGCTGAGGAATGCTGATGGAGAAAGAGCCAAACTGGGACCTGAAGCTCCTGGCTCCCGGCACAGCCTTTAAAATCCATTTATTGAGTGGTAGTTTGGAGGCAGCAGCCAGGGCCTTGGCGGGCCGTATATTCCAGGAGAAGCCGACGGAGGAGGAAGTTTGGAGGAAGCGGCCTCACTTGGTTTTGGGGGAATGAACCTGGTGCAGCCCGGATGGCACCAGTGAATGACTGGTTAACTTCCTTCTGTGTTCCTAATCCCGGAAGGAATAGGACAGCCCTGTCTAGTCCCTGAAAGCCTGGTAAGTGTGCAGCTGTTGCTAACAAGATATGACTGGCCCCTGGAACACAGTTAAAAGCATCTTGCTAGCCCTTTAGAGCCTCTTGCCTTAATGGTAAGAGCCACACGAGCTTTGCAGGACAGCTAACCCCAACTGAAGTCCTGCAGCTTAAGCTCATTGACAGGCGAAGTGTGTACTGGAGAGAGCCAGAGGGACCACAAACGCCGCAGTTCATTTGCAGGAAAGAACCAAATGTGTCTTTCCGTGGGATTTTTACGGGAGGTCTGCCCAGCCAAATATCCAATTGAAGCATCTTCCAGATTTTGATTTAAAGTGTAACTTAAGCCTTGTCTTGGCCACAAATTATAGAAGTGAGGGAAAAGATGGGGGGAGGTGAGGAAGATGAAGGAGAGGGATGTTAGAAATAATTCTCTGTTGTCGATATTAAGGGACAAATTCTAGGCATTCAGTAAAAAAGACAGCTATTCCTTGCTTATACTCTGGTGGTTTAGAGAAAGAACTCAGGGAACATTTGTTTTTCTTTGTTGTTTTTTTTCCGTTTGCTTGTGGTTTCTTTTTGTCTTTCCTTTTGATTAAGGCATTTGTGGTCTAGAAAAGAAGATTAAATAAAGCAGGATCCGTTTACTTTATTTAGTTTGCCTTACAGACATGAAGTTTCAGAATGGTAGGTGTCCAATATATTCTTACCTGTCGGGGAACTAACTGGGAGCAAGGTTCTCAAGCAGGAGATCTGAGCAAAGATGTGTTACCCGGTCGGGACTGTTTTATGTTTTTAGCCAGTGATAGGAGCTGGTGTGCTGACAAAGAAAAAGTATAGATGTCAAGTTTGGTTGGACTGGAAGGGTCTGTGCAACTTGCCCTTTAAGAGATGGTTCTTTCTGCCGTTGCTGGTTTGACAATGATGGAACCTTGTTAAAGTGGGTTAAGCTATAACCCACTTAAATTGACCAAAAAAAAAAAAAAGTATAAAAATATTCAGACACTTTCATCATGGGACACGAGTATTTTTTTCCCTTTTAAGTTGCTACATAGTTGGTAGGGGGTTTCCCCCCATTTAAAACGTAGCATCCAAATGTGTTTTATAAAATAGCATTTGGAAATTTTGTTTGTGACATGATCCTATGGATGGATTACTAGGAACTCAAGAAGTTGCTTATAACCGTCCAATCGAACTGGTGGAAAAGGGGCAAGCTTTTTTGTCTGAACTTCATTTCACCCCCTCCCAACAGTGCCTATGCTTTGTTTACCTGCTGCTTTAAGGCGGTCCATGAAAACTTTTATTCCGTAATCACAAGAGCTCTGCACACTGCCCCTCTGCTTGTGCAGATACATTCCTAAATCTGAGCTGTTGTTTTCTCTTGTTCTGTTTACCTTGCCAATTTCTGTCATCACGGAAAAGGACACGGGGCAGGGGCAGGTTATTGAGGTTTCTTTAGTCTGAAAGATCTCTTTCAACCAGTTTTCTAGCAAGTCTTCCGTTCTTCAGACAGTCACATGCCCATCTGTGAAATGGGCTTGAGATCTGACGAAAGTGTAATACCTCTGCCCTCTGGAAGCCTCTCAGTCATGGTGGTAAATATTTGAAAGGAATAAAATTGTAATAGAGAATTAGCTAAGGGTCTCTTAGCAAGCTGTTCTCTTTGGGCCTGAGTTTAGAAACGTTGTAAGCACCTGAAAACTGTGTTGCTTGTTGGTTTTTATTCATAAGCGCATTAGGAGAAAGTACATTTTAATTGCAGAGAGAAATACAATACTTCTAGTAATAAACAAAACTCGGCTTTTATAACCTAAGGAGTGACTTGGAGGGTTGTGAGGGATTGACAGAAGGCCCTGGTTCTCGGGTGCAAAGTCATGGCTTCATGTTTAATTTAACAAAACATTAAACATTTCATGTTTAATTTAATGAAACATTAGAGCACTAGGATTTGTCACCTTCATGACAGAATGTCAGAACTGTGGGATAGTTTCAGAATATATGTTCTTTCTGCGGAATTCACATGTGACACTGGAAATGTTTCACATCCAAAGACCTCTGCTTTTTTCTAGGGCTCTTTTTTTTCCCTCTGATCAAAGAAGGAGAAGCAAAAATGCAAGTAAAACAAGAAAAACACCACCACATTAGGCATGCACTACTAGTCTAGCTAATTTTAGGGGGGCTATTAGCAGGCGTTTAGGCAAATCTATTAACATTTAACGTCAGCACAAATGCAGTCACATTTCTACTTCCTGTGTTTCTGACAAAATAAGCAGGAGGATCTTCAGGACAAGAAAAGAATGGATGTTGCCATCATTTGTTACATAGTCAACTTTTTATTTAACCCACTCAGATTTTTTAATGAACTATTTAAGAAAGTGGGGTGAGTTATTTGGAAAAACTGAAGGAAGTGTATCCATTTGATAAAGGTTATTACCAGTGAAAGAGAAGACACGCTTTGTATGGCATTGCTTGCCAGTACAGTCTTCTTTCCTTGGTGGGAAAAATGTGGTTGCTGGTTGATAATGCTACTTTGCCTTTGGCTTGTGATGGAAAATTTCCATTTTTGTATTTCAAAGTGCCGAAATATAGATACGTCCTACCACTCTGTCCATATTTTGCAGATTGGTGGGGCTCTGTTTTCAACTGATGCTTTCAATGTTTAGCTCCTTTGGATAGAAAACAAGAATTTATGTTTGAGCCGTGAAGGTGATTACCAATTCATAAAACATGTGTACGTGTGTACAGATATGAATTTATACAAACACGCAAACATATGCGCACACGACATACAGGCATAAAGAAGCCCCCCCCCCCCCAATTCTGCCTCCATTCATTTGGATTATCTCTTGCCCCATTTCTGGAATGTTTTTATAAAACACAACCAGCCTAGAATTTTGCAAGTACAGTATTTGGTTTTATGATGGCAGGAGTACAAATACGTCTCCGCGTCATCATAGACTCAGCCTGAATGTGTGTGCTTCCTCGTGCGCCTTGAAGTGGCTGAGACCAGATGCTTCAGCGAGAGATGTCCTATTAATGCAATTCAAAGGAGCATATGGCAAGAGAAGAATCGTTACGATGGTGACTGACCTGAAGAGCAAGTAGCTTTTTCACCTTTAAAAAAAAATGGTTTTAACCCTCTCCTAAGTAGCAGCGAATACTTTCTTGAGTTGAATAATATATATTTTTTAACTCTCCTGGAGGTTGCATTCTGGAATGGGGGTGCAAAGGAGTAACCTGGACTGCTGGGGAGCCCTATTTCTTTTGGTGGGGATTGGGGAGTCGGGAAGACCCCTGGGCCATGGCAGGAAGAATGGTTTGTGCTTATTCACCGCCTGCTTACCAGGATGGCCTTTGGGTCCAAGGGCTGATTTCCAGCAAGGGCGGGGGGGGGGGTCGGCTTATCTTGGACTGCCTGGATGGCACCCCCTGTCCTCTTCCCCCAGCTAAGGAGGCATGCTGCGCGTGTTACCCTTCTCTGACCACCATCCTAACCCACAGGTGGCTCTCTTCCCTTTCAAAGGCCTCTTTTGAGGCCCGTCTCTGTGCTGGCACTCTGACAGGCACTGGAAGGAAAAGCAAACGAGACATGGTCCCCAGCTTGAAAAAGCTCCTGTCTCAGAGGGAAGGGCTGCCAACAGAAAGGCAGGAAGCATAGACTTCGGTGCTGAGGAAGGAAAGCCTTGAACGGCGGCAGGCACCAGGTGGGTGCAGGAGCGAGGGCAGCCGGTCGTCAGCAAGAAGGTCAGGAAAGGCTTCGTAGAGGGCTTCGATCAAGAGAAGTAGCCTGGAAAGTTCCCGTGGAAGATGTGAGGCGGGGCCTTCTGGGCCCTGAAAATGGCCAGCAGTTGGCAGATCAGGGAACTTCAGATACTCAGTCCAGGAAGGCCAGTACACAGAGCATGAGGAAGGCAAAGATTGGACTAGAGAGATGGGCAGAGCCCTCATGCTGAGCGCCATTACATACCATCTAGTCTGGCCCACCATCTCAGAAGTGCAAAGCAGCCAGGCCATTCATGGCAGTAAGCCCAGCAAGGGCCGGACATGGGGGTTATGGGAGAGGCCCTAAGGTTTGCAATTTCCACATCTAATTCAACTTAACTTAAAAAACAAAAAGAAAGCGCCAGCTGCCACTGTGTGGACCAAAGAATTAAATGTGAAGGTCCCAGATGGAGCCTGGGGGCTCCGAGCTGGCGTCCTTTGCACGTGGACCATAGGATGCCTGCAAAGGGATTTCTTCCTCTGGCTAAGATCCAACTTGCTTTTAATCTGGCAAGATTTTATAGAGGAGCTCTTACATATACATAAACAGTGTGTTTCGAGATACAGTGTCTCCAAAATTCTGTAATTTCTAAGCGCCCTCACTTGCAACTCTGGTTGGTGGTGAGGGGGGATGTTTATGTTTACCGGTGGATTTACATGTATTTATATAATGGTGGGTGTGTTCAGATTCCTTCACAGAGTCAAAGCTTCTGGAGGCGGAATCAGAAATCCAGGTTGAAATGCTGATAAAGATACACACAATTAGCCTGTCACAGCTAATGAGGGCTTTTTCGCTTAGCCCACGTTGTACGAGCTTTGGGGGCTTTTTTCCTTTGTCTTTAACTTTTTAATCTTCTCACTAGCAATTTAACTTTCTACCCTACAGTCATGACAGAGATGCTCCCACTTCTGTTAGAAAGCCCTAGCAGGTTCCGTGCTACCTCTTGAGAATGCAGCCCCCCACTGAGTGGGGTAGTGGAAGGGAGGCTGCAGGTGATCACCCTGACCTTGATTCTCTGCTATCACTTGACCCGCATCTGGCCCCAGGCCGGGAAGGACTGATACTTCTGCATGGCAGTCTGTCGGCTGCGTGTCCCAGCAAAGGCTGGTCAGAGGATCCCATCCATCATCCCACAGGCTCTGCCTCCCAAATTGGCAGGGCTCCCTGTGCATTACGAGCCAGGCTGGTGATGAGAAACCTGAGTGTGGGCCCTGGCTGCTTTGCTGGTTTTGAGGCAGGGCGCTGGCCCTTGCGTTTGTTGAAGTGACTGAGCTCTCCGTGCCCTAATTTATCTGTCTGCAGCGTGGATGGTAATACTTCTTGTGGGAATAGCGTTAATAATAATTGTTTAAAAATGTGGCCAAGGTATCGGCTCAAACCCTAGTCCCACAAACCAGCCACAACTTCCGTGAGTTCCCAGGTTCCCTGGACTCCTGCTCACGTTTCCTTCCCAACACCTGCCCACCAGTGCCCGGGGTCTCAGAGTTCAATGGCCTATCACACCAGCACCTGTTCCTTTCTCTGCACTCCATACTGATCCAGTTGGAGAACTCGGCCCCTTTCCCCTGGCGCGTGCAAAAAAAGGGAATCACCAATTAGCAAACAAACACACAGGCAAACGCGGTCATCCACCCAAGACCTCTGTGCAGGGCAGACTGTACTCAGTTTTGGGGGAGAGAAAGAGTTTCTTTCCCTCTCTCCCTCTCTCTTGACTGGCCATAAATTCAAGTGTTCCTCCCATTGTACTTACACAAAGCAGGTCGGCACTCCCCACCTCTGCCCCCCAGAGCCAGTGCCCTTGCCAGTACATTGACAGACAGAAGCCAGTCTATTCCAGACTTAACCTGTCTCTCTATCCCGACAGGCTCTGCCAGAGGAAGACAGTAGTATAGAGATTTAGAGTCCCGCATGTCTGAATAACGCCATTTCCCATCACCAACCTCCAAGCCACCAAAAAGGGAAAGCTGCTATGTTTTTGTTTTAAATAAAAAAGAGTTTGTCTGACACATAACAGTGCATTATATATTTCATTATGCTTTTCAGTGCCCTTACCCCAGGGATGATTGATTGATTGATTGATTGATTGGCTGATTGATTATAGAGGCAGTGTGGCCAAAAGGTAAGAGCACAGACTCTGGTGCTCTGTTCCTTACTGGCTGTGTGACCCTGAGTGAGTGAAAGTTCTCTGAGCTCCAGGTAAGTGAGGAATAATCATGGTACCTCTCTCTCTGATCCCTCTTAGGGGATTCAATGAGATATTATCTCAGAACCCGGCACATGCAATGGTTATTTCCTCTGTCTGTACTTATTTTCCTCATTTCATTTTGATCTGAATTTTATGGTAGGATTGTTCCTTTTATTTCCAAAGAAAGAAGAAGAATCTTGTTGAACTTGGTAGGGTGCTGGGATTCTGGCAGAACACACCTCAGCCCACCACGTGGAGACTGACACACAGTTACTGGCCTCCCTCTGTTCAAGACAGAAGCAGGAGGTTCTGCTGCTTTCCTGGGAGCAGGCTTTTGGGTTAGAGTCTGTTTCTCTGCAGTAACCATCTCTCCTACTGCTAACAAACCCGAAGTGGTTCAGAATAACTGGCCTTAGCAGACCTTTTTTTTTTTTTCCAAGCGGAGTATTACTAGAAATGCAAACACTCAAAATTATCTCATTCATCTTCGGTGGCAGAGAATCCGATTGTTCGCACTTGGTTTGCGTCCTCAGAGGGCGGGGCTGGCAGCGGGGGGTGGGGGGGCAAGGACAATTATGGCAACTAAATTTTAATCAACAGTTTCAGTGACAATATTGAATTAAAAAGTTACTAGTTACTAGTTAGAGCGTGGCTTAGCTCCTACACGGGCAAATCAGTCATTCTGTGGTGATTAATACCTATTCAGAACGGAGAATGTATTATGGATTCTAAATCATCATAGGAATGAATGCAGTCTTTTTAAAGGGCTTAAAATATGTTAATAAATACAGTATTCCAGCACCTGCAGCTCAAGTAACTAAAGTCATTAAAGATGGATATAATTATATTTATTATTGCAGGGATCTAGGTGGGGGGAAAAACAGTTTAATGAGCATGAATGAAACAGGGGTTCTTTATTTAGAACTTGTTACCTAAAGAAACTGTTCCCTTTGAGGAGGTATTTCATAGAACCGTTGAATTAGAAAACTACACAAAGGGTAAATTAGAGACAATAATATTCTAAGTTTTGGGCAGTGAACTTCAGAGGTCCACTGGGGATATTGCTAAACTCTCCAGTCCCTTCTCACTGAACTTGGCATGGGCTTCAGAGTCCTCCACCATACCTGTCACGGCCCCAGCTTCAGTTTCCACCACCTTCCCATTTATGCTCCACCCGAGAGCCCCACCCTCCTTGCAGTTTCTCAAACAGACCCAGCTCTTGCCCATCTCAGGGCCTTAGCACATGCTTTTACTTCAGCGTGATGTTTGTTTTGCACCACTTGATTAGGACATCGCCAGCCTTGGTCCCAAACAAATTTTCATTACCAGTTCATTGAATCCTCACAGCAGTCTAATGGACTAAATCCCATTGTCGTCCCCATTCTACACACAGGGAAATAAGTCAGAGAGAGGCCAAGGGCCTTGCCCTAGGTCCTGCTGACTTGAGGTCTTCTCTTTGCCACAGAGTTTTGCTGCTGCTTTGTAGGGTTGGCTACTACCATCCCTGAGCTCTCAGCTCAGATGCTGTCCCTGACAGCTTTATGTCAAGTCACCCTCCCACATTTAATCTTTCAGGATCCAGTTTATCCTTTGCAGTGCATATTAGCACAATTTAAAACGGTGATATGCGTGTGTATTTTCAGTCATTTTCATTCTCTGGCACTACTGTCAGGTCCGTGAAGGCAGCAACTGTTTCTGTTTGATGCTGTATCCCCAGCCCTATTCAAGTGACTGACATTTAATAAGTACTAAATAAATATTGGTTTAGTGGGTCCTTAAACTCATATGTTCACCATTTGCTGTCTGTAGCTAGAATAAATGATATTTTTCATCTATCCAGATAGATTGACAAATAGGTGAAAAAAAATTTTTTTTTTTCAAATTTTCAAAAAGAGAAGATAACTTGCTTTTGGGAAAAATGGCAGCCTAGTATAACCATTTCTGTATTATATCTGGGTCCCTTAGACACAAAAAGTTGGAAATGACGATCGAGAATAACTCCTGTCTGACAGGTAAGGAATCAGAGAAGCTGGGAGGAGAAGCTACTTGCTCAAGGTACGGAGGTGGTTAGGACAGGATTCAAGAGCAAACCCTAGTGCTCTTGGCTCATGGTCCAGTGTTGTTTCTGCCCATCTGCCTTGCTTACACATTGTGCTTGGCAGGTCAGGAGTGGTAGTTTGAAGCTCTCTTATTTTCTTAAATCTTGAGGGTGTTGGGGGTGAAAATCAACTGTCTGCCTATCCTCATGGTGGAGTGCATTTGAAATGCTATTTCCTGTTATGAAGTGGAAGAAGAAAAATAAACAAACACACATTGTGTGGAATTAAAAATGGAGATCCTAACGCTATATACATCACGCCCTAGAGGAAGACACCAGCCTTAGAGAAACTGTCTCATTTCTCTGGTTTGCCAGCTTGTTGGGGACATAATCTGGCTCCTAAAATCCCCAGCACCATGATTTTTTACCATGCAGAGGCCGTGGATCGCACTGAGAATGTGATTGAACTTTTGGGCCATATGCCCAGAGAAAAGGAATATGGACAAACATGAAGCATTTTGCAGATCATTTCAAGGAGCTCATGGACACATTTTTGTCCATTTCAGAGCTCTCTAGAGGCCCATGGGTTCTAGTTTAAGAAGCCCTGGTAGCACATAACGGTATTAGTTCATTATAATAGTATTTATTAAGCTCTTATTATGTGTCAGACACCTGGCTATTAGATAGATAGGTATGCTTTATAGATAAACTATACATACTCTATATGTACATTTTATTTACTTAGTCCTCAGATATCACAATTGTTCCCATTTTACAGATGAGGAAACTGAGGCTCAGAAAAGCTGAAGAAGCCAGAGCATATTGGATCCTGGATTAGAACCCAGGTGATCTGATGCCATAGCCGCAAAAGGGCAGGCACAGGATGTTTTCATAAAGTAGGCCTTGACCAGCCCGTATGTGATGCCATGGTAAATCCCATGGTAGAAAATAAAGGCTAAATAGGACACCTTGAGGGTGTCCATGAAGGCTACAGAGGGCTGAAGACTCCATACTTCAGGTCTTTCATTTCCTCACGGAGGGGCAATCAGAATGGTTTCAGGGTATATCCTCCTTCCAAGAAGTGCCTTCCACCCTCCTCCATATTGGGAGGGTGGAAGGGGCCCCCGGGGGCTTGAACTGGCAGTTCTTGTGGTTTTATTATAGCCCGTATTTAGATAACTTTCAATTTGAGAATGTCTGCCGTCGGATGGGCAGGTGGGTCCTGTCTGAATGTGAAACCATCTTCGGAATATTCAGAACTAACTGGATTTTGTCAGCACACTTTATAAGAGGCTATTAGTGTGAAGTGTATTCAATTATTTCTTGCTTTCCTCAAGAGAATAAACAGTGAGCCTGTTAGAAGTTGCTTGAGAATATTCTTGTAACCATTTTTAATTCCTCCTTTCTTTTTTAAAGGAGGCAAAATCATTTTTCCTTCGATGTGGATATCATTTATCAAGTTAGAACTAATAACTTTAATGAATTTGTATACTTCTGTTTCTTTTGTTGGGCTTTATCTAGCCATTTTATCTTGTAATCAATGTCCTAGGCACCAGCTTTGAGCTAGGCCCCTGGCTGGGCACTGAGAATTAAGAAGTGAATCAGATACAGCGTCTGGCCTCAAGGAGCTTACAGTCTAGTAGGAGAGGAGGCCGTGTAAACAAATCTGTGTAATGTGTTGTAGCACATGGTATAGTGTGGAAGCAGCAGCGGGAATGGTCGGCTCATGTTCAGAAGTTTATGACTGGCTGGCTACAAGCACGGACTTGGAGAAGCAGCTAAGAAAACTGTGTTCCCTGGAGTAAGGATTCTTAAACTTGAGTAGGCATCAGAATCCCTCAGAGGGCTTATTAGAAACACAGCTTGATGGGCCCCAGCCTGAGATTCTAGTTCAGTGTGTATGGGATGGGTCCCCACGTTTGCATTTCTAACAGGTCCTTAGATGATGGTGATGCTGCGCGTCCAGGGAACGTACTTTGAGAACTCCTGTTCTGGCATTTCCAGAGGACAGATGGTATAGAAAGTACTCATTATTTTTTCTAGGGTTTTATCCCCTTAACTTAAAAATATTTTATGCTCTTGTTACTGAGCCCAAGCTCATACCGCTCACCACACAACAGGCCGATAAGTTGAGAGACGAGGTTTTGGGGCAAGGAATAGGGACTGTATTCAGAAAGCCAGCAGACTGAGAAGGATAGTGGACTAGTGTCCCAAAGAACCATCTTAGCAGAGTTAGAATTCAGGCTTCTTTCATATTAGAAGGGGGGAGGGTATCGGTTGTGGCAAACTTCTTGGTGTCAGAATCGTTCGTTCTTACAGCGGCCCACATACGTCAGGTCACGATGTTCCCATAAACCTCCAACGAGACAGATGTTACTGTCTGTCCTGCAACTTTTTAATCTCTGTAAGAATGGAAAAGTATTATATCTTTAAAGGTCAGAGCCTTGAGAACGGGCCATCCTGTATATTTTAGGCTATAGGCGACATTCTTAACTTGTAGCAAAAGCAGTAGAATACAAGGTTAAAGTAAAAGAAACACACCCAATATGGAGTCAAATTTGTTCTTCCCTATTACACTCTCTCTGTCTTCAGAGTTTGCTCGTGAATGTGTGTGCTTCTGTTCTCTCCTTTGAAAGTGTAGCTCTGTAGTGTTCTGAAAGCTCTTTTTTAAGTGCCTGACTTTGACCTCTTATAGGAGGGAAGGGCAAGATACTAAGAAAAATGATAGGCCACTTGTACGAATCATGAGTTGTATGAATTCTTATGGATGTGACGGCGTGAAGATGGGTTTCTTCTGAAACAACGGTCAGCACTGATTCTCACAAAATACTGTGGATGGACAATTAAATGAATAAGGTGGTCAAATTTCAGATCCTCTCCTGTGCATCTGCAGGTTGTCTCAGATCCTCCGGGGCCTATGTCACACTCCCAGAGGAATGAAAGGGAGAGACAGGAGACCAGCGGACACCAAGAAAGCCTAACACAGTGGCAGTACTGCAGCCTTTTCATAAACAGAGTCACGTTCTTGGCCAAATGCGATGGAAAATGCGGACGCATGTCGGAAAACAATACCCAGTTCCTAGACTGATGGTTCTTGCTCTTTTCCTTTATTCTTTTTGTCTGTTTTGCACAGGAAATAAGAACCTTGTGGACAGAAAGATCATCATTTGTCAATCCTCTGCAGCAATTTTCCTAACAGTTCTTTCAGCTCTAAATGCTTTTAAGCATCTGTCAGTATCATATAATAGCCTTAATGGGAGGGGAAAACAACAACGGTAAGGACTCTTTGCTGCATAAGAATGAATTGAGTGGCTCTCTCCTTCCGGGACCGCAGTGAAGATGATGGGCCGTCCACATGTGGGTTTCCACATGCAGCTGTGCTGTTATTGTTTGTACGGAGACCTTAAGTTGTCTCATTTTTATGTGTGTAGGCATGATGTCAATTGAGAGAGAGCACGGACCAAAAAACATATATTTAGCATCTCAGAGATGAGACAAGTCAATAAACAGCTTGATTACTAATTCATTCAGGAACAACAAAAAAAATGGCTTTCTAAACCGAAATGACCAAATCCAGTGACTAACTGTTTGTCGGGGCAGTAGTAATGGTGTTTGTATCTCTTTTAATTGGCTTTAACCTTCCCCTTCATGTGTGCAGTATTAAAAAATTAAAGAGGAAAGTATTTAGAGGCATAGATTTATGGCGCCGCGTAGATTGCCTGCTTTTAATGAGGTCAGGAGAATAAACCGTCTGAGCAGAACCTGCTGCCCAATGATGAATTACTCCCTTTTACAATAGGTAGACAACAGCGAGTGTGTGGGTACACATGCACGCTCACAGGCGCATCTGTAGACCAAGTGGTGCTCAGCTTTGCTGTTGAGCTATGGCACAGTGTTTCCAGTTACAGGGAGGGTCAGGAAATTTTCAAAATACAGAACTGCAATATACCAGGTGAAAAAGTGAAACTTAGATATTGACTCATGTATGTCTGTTTATGTACCAGTATAGATGGATGGATGGATGCAAGGAAGGATGGAGAGGAGGAAAAGGAGGAGAGAGAATGGGAGGGAGGGAGGGAAAGAAATACACATGATACACAGATACTCTGGAAGGAGCACACAGTGGTGTGCTAGGGCGGGTTTGCACTGTCTTGTAAGAGCTGATTGTGTAACACCCTTTCCCAATTCCATCATAGTTTAAAATTGTACATGGTGAAAGTATTTATTCCACAGAAAAAAGTAAATGCTTTTATAAGCCAGAGCTTTTTTTCTGGAGAGCCAATTGTTAAGCCTTTAGCAGCACACTGCTGGACATACAACAAAGCATTCGGAGTGGTTATATCTAGAAAGTGGGTTTACTAGAAGGAGGGGGAAATGAAGCAAGAGTATTGGGAATGAGAAACAGGCATCCTTCCTCTTTATTTTATACATTTCTTTAGTCCTTCCTTTTTTTTTTTTTTTTTTTTTTTTTTTTCGGGGGGGGCGGGTACGCGGGCCTCTCACTGTCGTGGCCCCTCCCGTTGCGGAGGAGCACAGGCTCCGGACGCGCAGCCTCAGCGGCCATGGCTCACGGGCCCAGCCGCTCCGCGGCATGTGGGATCTTCCCGGACCGGGGCACGCACCCGCGTCCCCTGCATCGGCAGGCGGACTCTCAACCACTGCGCCACCAGGGAAGGCCTTATTCCTTCCATTTTCATTAAGCATTTATTACTTTTATAATATTAATAATTCCTTTAAACATTTAATTTGAAAATTGGTTTACAAATATCATTGAAACTTTAAAAAAGTATACAGAAACAGAATTAGTCGCCTTTACTTTGTAAGTCAGGTACAAAGCATTTGTTGTACAAGGAAGAACAGTTCAGACAAGTGATAGAATCAAATAGTCAAAGGACTTAAGACTCAGCCAGAAGTGTGTCCTTTGGTGGTGAAAACTTCCTCCGTCTTCCAAATCAGAAGGAAAACAGAAACGCAAAGTGTGAATGTAGATTGGTCCAGGAGCGCGGAGTGTTTGCTGTCAGATCCCATCCCACAACAGATTCTAGTGATGAAAATCACGTGGTGTACGTCCAAAGCTCATCTCCTCACGTTGACCAATTGAGCCAAATCATACGGTCTTTACCTAATCAGCAACCTTGAGTTGGCAGTGTGAAACAGTGCTAATGAGGAGACAAATGCTCCACTCCAGAGACGGAGGTGAAACCCCACTGAAAATGTACCGTCCGTGGGGACCAGCCACTTTGTCACCAACCAAAGTGATGGTGACACTTCCTTTTGCCACTTTGGGATGCTGAGATCTCTAGTCAGCCTCGGTAAGGTGCAGAGTACAGAAGGCTCACCGTTGCCCCCTCCTCTCCAGAGCCCCGTCGTTCCTCTCAGTTCTGTCTCCATGACAGCAACCACCTCCAGGTGATATCCTACCAATGACCGAATTGCTCTTCTTCCCTCGGACTCTTACAAATGAAAGTCCCGCATCTAAAAGCCAACACTTGAACCATTCATGAAGACAGATGCTTGATTTTATAAACATGTATTCGTTCATTCAACACATAATTGTTTTACTGACCAGGGTTCTTGGTCTCCTTAATCAAGAGAAATTGATAGGAGGCCAGATAAGAAATATAGGCAAGGCTTTATTGGGGGCCCTGCTGCAGCAGGGTGGGGGGGGGGGATGGAAAACAAGTAACAGGTTCCCTTGCTGGCTCACTTGCTGAGGGGGTGCGAGCTGTACCTTATACGAGGTGAGGATAAGGGTGTGTCCAGGGCTCAGGCCGGAGGGGTGAATTAAGTGGTTTGCCCACCGCTTTGGTGGTGTTTCTGCAGGGGGCATGTGCGGTACCCTGCTTTTGCTCCCAACACCCTATTTTTGCTCCTGGCTCTTCAGGAATGTCAGTCGGGCTTTCTGGTCTCTTGGTATCTCGTTGCCCCTAACTTGCCCCATCTGCACATGCACGCAGTTGTTTTTAGTCCCTTACGGTTTCTTTGTGTTCTGTTGGTCGAGGAGACGTTTGTGCAGGTGCAAGCACTGCAGCAAAGGGTCCCAGGTCCCAGCCTGTCTCAGTTCTGTGTGCCTGGCGCTGGGTTAGGTGTGGGGATACAATCGTAAACACATCAGACAAAGACCTCACTTGCCTGAAGCTGACATCCCGGTAAATGGAGACAGACATAAATAGGTAAACCAATAAAAAATACCATCGCGTGAGTAACCTTTGAAAAACAATGAAATAAGGGGGTGTGATAGAGTAACAAGTACTTTATATCTTCGCTTTAGAGGGGAGAAAGGCAAAATATTTCTGGGAAGGTAAACTTTGAACTGAAATGGGAATGACAAGGAGCAGCCAGCCATGTGTAGATCGTGATATGAGATGTATGTCCTAAAGGCTCTTTTTTTAAAAAATATTTATTTATTTTTGGCTGTGTTGGGTCTTTTGTTTCTGTGCGCGGGCTTCCTCTAGTTGCGGCGAGCGGGGGCCACTCTTCATCGCGGTGCGCGGGCCTCTCACGGTCACGGCCTCTCTTGTCGCAGAGCACAGGCTTCAGACGCGCAGGCTCAGTAGTTGTGACGCACAGGCCCAGTTGCTCCGCGGCATGTGGGATCTTCCCGGACCAGGGCTCGAACCCGTGTCCCCTGCACCGGCAGGCAGGTTTCTCAACCACTGCGCCACCAGGGAAACCCCTAAAGGCTCTTTATGGAGGTTTCTCTGCTCCCGCTGTGGGCGCACCCACTTTTCAGACTGGGTGCGATGAAGAGCACTGTAGGTACTTGCTTGCTTTCCTGGTAACTATCTCAAAGCAAGTTCACTGCTCCAAGTACTTCTGAGAAATATTCAAAACGGGGATCATTTGTGTATGTGTAGCTGATGATGTCATGTCCTTAACTAACCCTGAGGTGGTTTACCTTTCGGTGTAGTGGAGAGCATGAAAGAAAGAAAGACAGGGCAGTCATAAGCTGAGATGTCATCAACAGTTGTAAATTGCGTCTGTACAGTGTGAACAAAGAGACAACGGTGTGTTGGAGGGGAACGTATGCAGATTTTGGATCAAGAAATATCTGGGTTCAAATGCCAGCCCTGCCACTTAGTGTCACTCGCATGGTATGGACCCTCTCTGAGTATTCAGGGCCCTTGCCTGTAACATGGGGATATAAAAATGCCCTCTTCGTAGGGGGATGGTGAAAATGGAATAAGATCCTGTCTATAGAGTGCCTGGCTCAGAGCATCCTCCTGAAGCTTCCTTTTAGAGAAATTTCTGGAAATATTGCTGAACTGTGACTCACCAGAGTGAGACTTCCGTTGCATGGGGACAGGGAGAGCCCATTCTTGCCTTTGCTTCAGTCTTTATGTTGGGTGCAGCGCTGCAATTTTGGGACTTGAAGTTGTAACAAAGTATCCCAGATTGGGCAAGAAAATTGGGACTGCAGATGTCATTTTTTTTGGCAGGATCCATCACAGAAGACAAAAGAGACGTGATGTGGGTGCTCGGCAAGAGAAAAACCCATTCCCTTAATGTTTTATTTAAGAGTTACCCTCTGCCCTTCCCCTACCCGCTTCTCCTTCTCTCTTGCTGCTTTTAGTCCTTTTTGGTTCTCCCTGAAGCACCAGAAATAAAGCTCAGCTCGGAACCAACTGGTCAGAGTCCTTGAATCACATTCCACGTGCAGCGTGGTTTACACAGCAAATGGCATTGCCTGAGAATAGAATTGTAAGGACATGCATGAATGCTGACTCGAGTCCTAGGGGTAATGGAAGCTGCATGTGAATATAAAAATAAGAACCTTGGGAAAAAATGAACACGACGGAAGCAGCAAGATGATGTTTTTACGTTTTCACTTTTAATTGACTAAAAATATCAATACAACATATTCCTTGGACAATCTCCCCAGCCTCCCTCCCCTCTTTTTTAACGGGAGTGGGAAAGTGATTTGGAGAAAGAATACTCACTGAATTGATAAAAACAGTGGTTACCCCTGGGAAGTACAAGTGGAGGCCTAGAAAGGGTGTTATTTTTTATTTTAAACACATTCATCACTGCTTGATTTTGTCTTGAACCAGCCTGTACTACATTTTTAAATTAAGAACTGTACCTTTTTAAAAACCAACGAGGAAGAGAGAAGAGTTACTTTCTACACAAGATAGCTACATTGTTTTTAAGTAAGTTTTATTAACAAGTGACAATTACTTTTTTATGATACGTTTAAGATAGTGAATTATGAATGACTGAAAATCCCCTCCAGCCTAATTGGGAACCATTATGTCTGGTAATTGCCACTGATTTCTGCAAACAGTCATTTTTCTCTGGCCTATTAACATAATTTGAATTTTTAATTGTCTATTGGAGCTAACAAACAGTCCCATTCACCAAAGGGTTTCAGACCAGGCATCACCCCCAGAGAGCTCATGCTGGAAACTCAAAGACCACTGGAGGACCCTATTAGGACTTGGTGGATTGTTGTTGAATCGAGGTGGCAGCCGTGGTGACAAATGTGACACATCTTTTTAAAGACCCACCGCGTTGATACATTTTCAGACTTCTGCATCATTTAGTTTGTCCGCTTTGTTTTGAAGCTACCTCACCAAAAAAAAAAAAAAAAAGGAAGAATGTCACACTTTTAACAATTTTAACGAGGATTTTCATACCAGTACTTTATCTATTGTGCTATGATAAGTGTGAACATTCTGGAAGAAGGGAAGAACATGTCCTGCCCCATTTCCTATAGGATTTTTTTGTATAATTAACTCTGTGACATCAGAAAGGGACAGAATTCCCAGTAGAGATATGTACATATCTTAATATATGTAGAATAACATACGTATTAACTACAAAGGCATTTTATGTTCATTTTCTTAAGTTCAGTAAATTCAGAAAAGTACAAAGAGAAAAATATGGAGAAAATTAACGATAATCCTACTAATAGTATATAGTATGTTTTTGCATAAATGCATACATATATGTATACTAGTGTTTATAATATATTTTCTCACATGATTGAATATTCTTCTAAGATACTGTTTTTAAGGACTACATATGGTGCAACATATGGATTCACCATTGGTTATTGAAGCACTCCACTCCTGTTGGGTATTTAGTTTCTCAGTTTTTAGCGTTACAAAAAAGTGATGTGCATTTCCTATCCATCTCTGATAATCCCCTCAAGAAAATGTCCTAGCAGTTGACTATACCCTTGAATCACCCTCCAAGAAAGTTGGATTTCACGATACACACTCCGAGCAGTACATGCGTGCTGAATTTCCCAGCACTAGATATTAACCTTTATTAAAATACTGGTCCAGTAGCATCCCATCATTTTGTAAAGTTGCATTTATTTGATCGATAGTGAAGCCAAACATCTTTGTCATCTAATTATTAATGTATGCTTAGATATGCCTTTGCGAACTCCATGCTCTTTCCCACGCCGGCCATTTTTCTGTTGGGGCGTACCTCCTTTTTTATCGACACAATCAAGATTTTAAATTCTTTATGCTTTATTAAATCTGTGGAGATGGCACCGCCTCAAAGCCACTAGGTTGTCAGTGCCAAGAAACAACGGACTGGGCTTCCCTGGTGGCGCAGTGGTTGAGAGTCCGCCTGCCGATGCAGGGGACCGCGGGTTCGTGCCCCGGTCCGGGAAGATCCCACGTGCCGCGGAGCGGCTGGGCCCGTGAGCCGTGGCCGCTGAGCCTGCGCTTCCGGAGCCTGCGCTCCGCAACGGGAGAGGCCACAGCGGTGAGAGGCCCGCGCACCGCAAAAAACTAAAAGAGAAAAAGAAACAACGGACTATAGCTCAGAACACACAACTAGTTCAGGATCAACGGGAAGGAGGGGTTGGGTTTTTTTGCCGCTGTTCGTACTCTTCCACATTTGCCATAGGTGGGAAGGGATCGTTCATCTCAGTACAACATACGAAGCCATAAACAGAACTGCCCCAGGGGCCTCTGTCTTCCACCTCCCAGCCCTTGATTTGATCCCCTCGACAAGTCCCAGTGAAGCCCTTTGGGAACCTGCGCCTGTTTGAGTACTGAGGGAAACAGGAAATGCCCATCAGAAACACAGACTCGAGCCTCTATCTAAAATACTAAATCACAAGCACTGCTCCCCGTACAAGATTGTAGGGTCCAGCATAAAGCAGTGTCTAATCAGTATATTGACGAGGAATCTGAAGCTTAATGATACAGGAGGAGCCACAGAAATAGTCCGCAATTCCGGTGAGAATATCTGATGACTGGACTCACATCTGCTTCCAAAGTTGGGAGCTCCAGGGTCCACTGAAGTACCTTTAAACAAAGGTTCCAGCAGAGATCTTTATGAGATTCACTCCGGGGCAGCCCTGTTGCTGGTGTGAGAGCAAGTCCAAAGCTGAGACATTTGCCCTCACTGGAAAACTGTCACTACTACTGGAATGAATGCGTTCCAAGTGGCCATGACCCTTCGTAACTTTTCTAACGAGTTCAGCAGGAACATCAAGGCAGGGTGAGTACTAAAATGAATTCCTACAGAGAAGTTTCCAGGGCTCAGCATGTGCTGGCGACTCTGAGGGGGGCATTTGTTATAAAAATAGCATCAGTTTGTTATCAGTCCTGACCCAGTCCACTGCCTTCAAATCGGACACAAACAGTCTGTTGTTGTTGTTGTTGTTGTTTATCATCTTTATTGGAGTATAATTGCTTTACAAGGGTGTGTTAGTTTCTGCTGTATAACAAAGTGAGTCAGCTGTACGTATACGTATATCCCCATATCTCCTCCCTCTAGGGTCGTCCTCCCACCCTCCCTGTCCCACCCCTCTAGGTGGTCACAGAGCACTGAGCTGATCTCCCTGTGCTATGCAGCTGCTTCCCACTAGCTATCTGTTTTACGTTTGGTAGTGTATCTATGTCCATGCCACTTTCTCACTTCGTCCCAGCTTACCGTTCCCCCTCCCATATCCTCAAGTCCATTCTCTAGTAGGTCTGTGTCTTTATTCCCATCTAGCCCCTAGGTTCTTCACGACATTTCATTTTTTCTTAGATTCCATATATATATGTGTTAGCACACGGTATTTGTCTTTCTCTTTCGGACTTACTTCACTCTGTATGACAGACTCTAGGTCCATCCACCTCACTACAAATAACTCCATTTCGTTTCTTTTTATGGCTGAGTAATATTCCATTGTATATATGTGCCACATCTTCTTTATCCATTCATCCGATGATGGACACTTAGGTTGTTTCCATCTCCTGGCTATTGTAAATAGAGCTGCAATGAACATTTTGGT
>RJWK010041228.1:0-19645 GCA_004363435.1 Platanista minor
ATGCAGCGACAGCGGAATGGTGAGGGGAGGGGCTGGGGAAGGGGTGGAGGCTCTGCCTTTATGGCGGGGTCTGGATGACAGATGACTAACCGCTCAGCTCTCTGGACTTTGGGTGCAGCGTGGAGCCGGCAAGGAGACGTCTGCAGAAGCCCCATACTCGGGCAGCAATTTGCTCCAACTTAAAGAGTTCCACTGGGCTTCCCTGGTGGCACAGTGGTTGAATATCTGCCTGCTAATGCAGGGGACATGGGTTCGAGCCTTGGTCTAGGAAGATCCCACGTGCCGCGGGGCAACTAGGCCCGTGAGCCACAACTACTGAGCCTGCGCGTCCGGAGCCTGTGCTCTGCAACAAGAGAGGCCGCGACAGTGAGAGGTCCACGCACCGCGATGAAGAGTGACCCCCACTCGCCACAACTAGAAAAGCCCTCGCGCAGAAACGAAGACCCAACACAGCCAAAATTAATTAATTAATTAATAAACTCCTACCCCCAACCTTTTTTAAAAAAAAAAAAAAAAAAAGAGTTCCACTGGTGGGATGTGCAGGCTGTATGTTCTATTGCCATATTTGTCAATCAGTCCAGCCATCAGTCAGTCGGTTGTGTGGACAAGAGGCAAGGTAAAGAAAGAAAAGAATATTCTAACTGTGCTGTCTGCCTAGATGAGGCGAAATGTTTTATTTTAAACAAAACACAGAATGAATCAACATGAACAGAGGAACCTTCACAGACCACAGGGTCAGTGACTCCGATTTCTCCCTCCAGCTCTGCTTTTCAGGAAGGATTCTGGGCTGGAAATAAGCCTAGCAGAACAAGCCCCTACTAGTGGCTTCACGACGGGTCAAAGCAAACACGATCTGAGACGGGGCCCCCTCTCGAAGGTCAGTGGGTGTGACAGCCAACGGGGACCCCGAGGCGCCACTCAGGCCAGCAGTGGTGGTTTCCTGGGGGCCAGAAGTCTGTACCTGAAGGTGTTCTTGGGGTGACATAGGGTAAGAGTTTGGGGATCAAGAGTCTGTGCAGGAGCCTCGAGCAGGAGTGAAGCAGATCCCAGGACACGGGGCGCTGACTGTGGTCTCCCCAAGTTAAAATGAGAGCTTGACAAAGTGAACCTGCAGGCAGCCAGCTGAAGTCTTAACCTCCAAGTGGATGTTTTTGTGTGAAATCCATCCATCTCTTCACCAAACCACTCACATCAGTCTGTTACATGAAGCCTTTGGTGTCTCTCCTTCCGCTACACACAGGACTCACACCCGAGAAGTGAAGTGACTGGGAGTTCAAGAGCACTTTGACTGGGACCAGATGAATTGTAGCAGTTGCCTGGGAAACCTTTGAAGACAACAATACTTGATATGTCAAATATCTAAAGTCAACATGAGCCAAAGTCATTTAGAAGCTAAACCCAAGAAAGCCAACGGCATAAGAGGGACACTTGGCTTGTGAGAGCAGCTCCAATTTCATATGTGCTCAGGAACTGTGGAGAAGAGAAAAGCGTTTTGCAATCCTAATTAGCCGATAAGAATGATCATCTTAAATGCTAACTTCCAGATTACAGGAGAAAACTCAGTATACAGAGATTGAGATTCCCTCAACATTTATGCCTAGACCATTAAACTAGGGCTTTATAATAACCCTGTGATGAAACAGAACATGTTTTCATAAAACTGTCCCTCTAAATTCTTTGGGATTCTGTGCCAGGTTAGTCTGTCTTATTCTTTCTGGATTTCCAGCGTAAAACGTTTGTCAAATATTGAGTATTACATGAGGGCTTTTTTTAAAAGAACATCAAATGTTTGCTGCAGTCATTTTGAGGAGAAAATATATAACAAGTAGAACAATGTGCTATCATTTTAATCAAGGAAATGTGGATTTAATGGAAACCTTTCCAAAGCTACATTTTGTATCATATGCTGAGTTTGAAAGGGGTTGTTCCATGAGTCTGAATTATGATTTTTTTTCAACATTTTTCAACAGAAAAATCATCCTGAAAAGCTTTATAATGAAAATGTGTGCATATAACTGGTATATATGCATTCAGAGTCCTTCGTAACAAAATCAATCAAAAGTAAAGTCACAGTGCAAACACCTCTGATAAGGAAATCAAACTTTGTCCTTACACCTCAACACTTTCACAGTGAGAGGGTTATTTAGAGATTGGCATGTTTGGGCCTTTTAACAATTTATTTTAGAGGTGTATGAGTTTGGGGGAGGATGCTGTCCAAAAAGTACCACTTTCATATAGACATTTTCACTTCAGATTTTTAGACATCTGGTCAGAAAGGCTTCTGAGTCCATTGCTCTGCGCTGCCCTCTGCTGGTGATGTCCTGTTAAGTGGTCTCAGACCTCTACCCACCCCACATTACCACCTGAATTCACACTTACGTTGTTTAAGGGGCCCGATTTCTGATGGTGATGTACAAAGCTGTATTTTAATTTAAAATGTTTAAAGAAATAATTAGGGTAAAACTTTTTTATAAGTTCAGGGTCTATGAATTTAATTTTTATCACACGTTGGAAGTAAAGCTTTTCCCAGAAAACATACACAGTCACAAGTAGCACACTAATGACAAACTGAGGACCCTTTTTCCTCTAAAAAAAAAAAATGGTTATAAAGTTGGTAAAGAAAACAGTGTTACTGTGAACTTATTTAATCGAGGAAGATTTTATGAGGAATGTCATCATTTTACCTCAACTGCACCACCATAGCTTACAGGAGAATCACTGCTTTTGTGTTACATTCTATGTTGACCTAAAGAGGTCACTGCAATTAATTTGACAGTAATTTATCTGAAATAGAAAGATCAAGGCTCCAAGCTGTATACGACAAATGCATCCCACCAATTGTTCAAAAACCAGAGTCAACCACATCACAACGCCTGCAAGATAACAACTTCTGCTTGCCGTCATAACTTCTTCGTTTTACCCACCGTCAGGAGACAAAAAAAAAAGGGACACGGTCCTGTACCAACAGCTTGACCTTTAAGCCTGCTGCAAAGACAATCTTGTTACAGTGCTAATGTTACGTGTATATAACCTGCCAACAAGTAACAGTGTTACAGATGCTTTGCTTCAGAAATGCATCCAGAAGCCCAAATAACCAGGACGTGACCCTCTGAACTTCATCCAAAGTACCCGCTGGAGAGTTCTAAATGCTGCTCATTTCTAGCAACCGAAAGTAACTGGGGATTAAAAAAAAGAAAAGCTCTTATTGCTCAAGGGAAGCTCCGAAAAGTTCGATTCCTTGGCGCCTGGACTCCATAAAAGAAACATACAGAGTGCGGATGGCGCAGGTCCCCTATAGTGACAAGCAAATAGCTCCAGCAGGAGACATGCCTTCATGTTTGATGCTTATGATACGTAAGCAACTGATGTACTTCTCATCTGAGCACCGTAAAAGTGATTTTTAAAGAATCCTAAATAGAAAACAAGTCAGTCCCAGTACAACTATAAACCTAAAAGGAATTCCATACTGGACAAGTAACATTTGCAGCGTTCAACCCCCTGACGTTTTAGGAGATGTGCCTGCCGGACACCACAATCCTTCCGGTCCCCTACCCCGTGCACGTGTGCTCTGAAACGGCCCCCGGGGACCGCCACCGTCACAGGGGACCAAGGCTACAGGCCCGTCCTCAGGCCCGCAAGGGGGAGGGGCAGGAGCTGGACCCTCCTCAGCCCCGCACCCACACATCCATCCTGCATCGGCCTCTGTGGGTTCCTCCCAACGTTCAACACCGTGTGACGACATGAAATAACTTGAATCTACTTTTCACAGCATTTTCTTTTCTTACCTTTACCTGGAGAATCTCTGCCGATGTGTAGAGAGTTATCTTTTCCGGGATATATTCCAAAAGGCTCTTATGCTATTTCTCTTAGGGTTTCTCCACGCGGCCCCATTCAGAGAGGCTATTGCTTTCTACAGGAGAAAAAAATGTGCACATGACAATGATCATCACAAAATCACTGATTTTTAAATCAGATCTAAAGAAATGCCAAAGCCATGGGAAGAGCACCTCGGGAAACTCCGTGAGGCATGGGTTTGGGGTGGTAGGTAGAAATCTCCTCTCCTCTTGTAGCTTTGTTAAAAGTTGTGTCTTCCAAGATGTGAAAGAGTCACCACTGTCTCAATAATGATTTCTCCTTACCTCTAGTGCTCCGGGGAGGTCACAGTCTGTAAAAAACATCCTGTCCTGCTCGCCACAAAAAAGTTCCATGGAGTCAGAATGCAGAAGCTGCAACTTGCTAACTTTGCTCTGGGTTATTTACCACGCGCACAAAGAAAATGCTGTCCATTCAGAACTCATTTCAAAACTCTTTTCACGGAGAGCGGGCGAACAAGCGGGCTCATGTCCGAGCGCAGCCGCATCCCCGGCGCCGCGTGGTACGGCCGCCGCCTCCTACAAGGACCTCTTGTGAGCGGGGCGCGGGCGCCGGCCGGGGAGGCGCCCTCTCGGCCCCGAGCCCCGCTTGTCCGCCCCGCACTTGGCGGGGGCGGCCCCCTGCCCGGCCCGCTCAGTGGACCCCGCGGCCACTAAGGCGGACCCTGGCCCTCGGGGCCTGGGTCTGGGGCCCGGCCTTGCCGCTGAGCGGCGGCCTTAGGGCAGCTCGTTTAAGCCTTGTGGGCTTCCGTTTCTTTTGTTTTCTGAGCCTCGTGGTGGCGCCCTTTTTGCTTGGTTCGAGGTGAAATCACCCCGACCCTGGGACGGAGGCCCGCGGGGTTCCAGGGAGCCTGGCCGCCGAGGCTCCACCGCCCAGACCCTCCGCCGCGGTCCCCGCACACCCGCCGCCGTGCGCACGGGGCCCAGGGGCTCCTTCTGGGCTCGGGACCCCGCCCCGGACCAGGAATACAAGAACGATTTAGACAGAGCGGCGCCGGGAGGCCGGGGACAGGCTCCGGACGCGCTCCGCGCAGCTGTAGTGGGCCCCCTGCCTTCCAACCCCCCCCCCCCGGCGAGGACGCTTCTGCACGGGGCCCCCTGCGCTCGCTGGGGAGGGGGGAGGGGGCCCGGAGGCACCCCCACAACCTGTCTGGGACCACAGACAGCTCTGGAGGCTAAGCAGGAGCGCAGAGCGCAGGGATGCGGGCTGTTGGGGCCGTGCCCGCCTGGGGTGAGCGTTCCCAGGCCCAGATGTGTGTCCCTGGGGCCGGCAGGAGAAATGTGTCCAACGGGGCCCCCCGGAGGGCGGGGGAGGCCCCGGGCAGGAAGAGGCTGGAGGGCAGCCTCGGGATAGGCACGGCTGAGGAAGGCACGTCCGTCCCAGGGGACCTAGGAAGTGAGAGGCATGCCCCCCCCCTCCCCGGGGGATCAAAGGAGACTCGGAGAATGAGAACCCTTGCCGCCTGGAACTTCCAAAGACTCGGTGCTTTAGAAAGTCCACGGAGAAAGGGTTGGTTCAAACCGTCTGCCAGGGCAGGACACAGGACACCAGCCAGCCAGCGGAGAAAGGGCTGGGGCGCTGACCTCTGAGGCCTCACACACACACGCACGCGCACGCACGCGCACACACACACACTACAGCTGTGACGGGGGCAGTGAAATGGGGAAGGAGCAGACGTGAGACAGCAGAAGGACTCCCCAGCCCGGCTGCAGGCAGACAGGCCCCAGGAGGAGGACGGGACGAAGTAAAGCTAAGACAAGGCCAGCGTCTGGCCAGTGCATGGGACCTGACGTTCCAAGGGCTGAAATGAGAAGATTTCTGTGACTCACAGTGGCCAGGAGGAGCTTTTGTATCATCTGAGAGCAGGCAGTAGAGCTGGGGGAGCTGCCACTGTTCACCCAGGGGTCAAGGACGTTGGTCCCAGTGAACAAAGTTGACAACAGTGGGGAAAAGCACACCTTGTATTTTGGTTCCATCAAGGAGAGTGTGTTTTCAACATACCAGTTACTTAAGTGACGCATGATAAACTCCTCTGCCAGACCAGAAGCTCCAGGAACCGGGGACCCTGTATTTTATGTTCCTTGAGGTTTCCCCAGAGGCTAATGCGGCACCTGGCCTGTGATAACCAACTTGCTGCCCCACCTGTTCTTAGCTGGTTGTTTTACTTGAAGCCTTCCTGTTCATCTTGGTCTTTCTAGAGAAATCTAGATGCATATATTTTCTCACAAACCTTTTGATCACCTCTAAGACATTCTTACTAATAATTCTTTTTTCCTTTCTGTGCTCACCCCAGATGCTACCTCTCTCTGCTCCCTCACTTTCAGAGAACCTCACATACCTAGAGCGTTATTCCACATACAGAAGGCCCAAGCTGAGTTTTGGGCAAGTTTGGATTGTCAGTAATCCCAAGAAGACCAATGAAAGAGCACCTTGGCGAGCTCACCTGAGAAGCTCAAGGCACATCAGAAAACCCACCAGCAATTTCTCTTGTGAGCTTCTTTTTCTAGATCCACATCAATTCTTAGTTCCCGGGGGTGGGGGTGGGGGGGAAGAAATGACACCAGAACTTTCTGTGACCTCCCTGTTCACCTACCTTCATGCCACCCCCCGTGATGATGAATTCTTGAGAAGGGCCTTCCCTGCTACGTTCTCTTCTGGGTTGCAGAGAAGTTTGAGCATTTTGAGTGGCACAGAAGCAATTTCTCTTTGGCCAAAAGAGAAACTCGGGGGAAGAAAAAAAAAAAATGAAAAAAAAGTCCAGCCTATTTGTGAGCTTCCCAAACGGAGCAGGTCTGGGTACAGCAGATGCAGACTCAGTTTTGGAATCCACAATATGCCATTCATCCCTCACGAGACAACTGGACACACCATCTCCGAATGTTGTTGCTGAACCAACCCGGGGAAATATGCTTGCTGCTTACCCAAAACAAACTCCAACAAAGGCCAACTTCCACTGCTGCAAATTTTCACATGGGAAGGTTTTCCCTACATATAAGTTTGAACTCTATTTTTTCCTTTGTGAAGGGAGGATGTATCATCTGGGAGCCTATTTGGAGAGGTGGGGTTCTTACTTTAGGGAATGTGGATCCAGAACAAAAACGGTGTTGCCCAAGAAGTTTCAGGGACAGCTAAGGCAAAGACAGCTTCCTCAAACTGAGAATGGGTGTGTGCGCCCTGGAGGGTAAGGGGGTGTCAAAGATACAGGCATTCCAGTACCCACCTTTGGGGCCAGGGAAACACTCATGATTCATTCCCTTTGGTACTGAAAGCCTTCCATCCAT
Source organism: Platanista minor (assembly GCA_004363435.1). NCBI lineage: Eukaryota > Metazoa > Chordata > Mammalia > Artiodactyla > Platanistidae > Platanista > Platanista minor. The sequence goes on from RJWK010041228.1 coordinate 7,155, forward strand.
TCCTTAAGGAATCCCCTTCACACTGTCTGCTTTCCTGTGTCTTTGGGCACAGGAGCTAACTTCCAGGCCCAGGACTAGGTACACTTCACAAAAAAAGCTGAGGAGTCTCCCCTGGGGCCACGCCCGGGGCCACCATCTTTGGGGAGAAGCACCCATTAGGGACTTCTTCCTGAAGGCAACCCCAGGAGGCTGCTGGTTCTGAGCTCCTCCCTGGCTCTCTCCTCTTTGTGTCCTTTGTGACAAAGGCCCCCATAAAGAGACCTGTCTGTCAGTCCAGAGGCAAATCCCAGTTGTTTGTCAATCAACTCTCTCCCCACTTCCAAAGCACATGGACAAAGCACGATATCACCAGCACCTAGGGTTTAGGGCTCTGTGCTCTGGGGAAGCTGAATTTGCAGTACTCCATCTACAGAGCACACAGGTCCACTCACAAGAGCAGTCTAGCAAGATGGCAGAGTCCAGACATCCTTCCACAAACGGTGAAGATGTGAGCTCCTGGCTGCTTCCAAGTGTCCATTAACGGATACAAGTGCTGTTTTACTAAGTACTCATTTTTTTACACGCTCCTTATAACCGTCATATAGCTGTGTTCTACTCAGAAATAACTGCTTCTTAGGGTTTCTAGTTTTGTTGGTTCTTTTCCTTTCTGGAATACAACATTTATTTGCATCGGAGGATTGAATGGCAAAGGTTGGCCTAACGTTTATCCTCAAATTGAGGCTCCAGAAGGAGTAATATGACAAGGTGATAAGCTAATAATTATTGGCAAGAACGTCATCCTCTCCGAAGGACTGCACCCAAGCAAAATAGGGAGTGATTACTCATGCTCGGATCCCATCGCTCTAATTATCAGCTTTCTGAAGATGCCTTTTGGAGTCTGCAGGCAGCACTGGCAAAGACGAAAGGAAAAAGAAAATGCTTTCCTGGCAACTTGCAGGGTACAACCAGAGCTCCGGTGTCCACGGTCGGCAACAGCGCACAGGCCGGGTGGGTCAGGCTGGGTCACAGCCTCGAGGAGGCGAAGCCGGCCGGGCCTGTGGCCGCATGTCTCCGACACCATGAACCCAGGACCAGGGAGCCCACGGCTTCTGATTCTTTTCCCTTGAACCATGTGCCAGTTTTTTAAATTATTCTTTGAGAAACAAGTGGGTGGGCACAGATGGGAAGTGGGAAGCTGCATAGGGAAGAGGATGGTGTTGGAACGGAGCGCGGGGCCCCACGCCTCTGTGGGCGCATCCCCTGCGGGCAGACCGGGATGCGCCCCGATGCCGGCGCCGAGCACGAGACCGAGGCCCCCCAGCCCGCCTGACTATTTACCATCAACCCCACGGCCACTGCTCAGCATGTAGCCTACGGGCTGTACTGTGCGCACGGTAAATATTTTTAAAACACAACGGGTCAGAAAAAGTGATTAGGGCCGCTCTACAATGTTGTGAAAGCGTTATTGTTTCATCACCGTTTTGTATGTGCAATTTGATGCCTTAAATCTTTCAAAAAGCCTCCTAACTTCCCGCCTCCCTCTGTGAAACCCAACTCTGTGCGGGGGAAGCGCGTTTGCCTCGACACATCCAGAAAGTGCAGCTGTTTCCCAGTGCATCCCCTGCAAATGCCATCGACCTTGAGAAAGTTAGGGCACGTGGGAGGAGGGCTGGTGAAAGCAGGACTGGCCTGCTTCAGCGCTGGTGTCACAGCGTACAAGGGGCCACACTTGTCCTCTTCAGGGTCAGCCTGTGTCAGAAAGAAGTGTGGCCCTGGGTGGTATCTGCTCTTAGATGTTTGGGAGAAGACCCGCGGGGGAGGAGGGGACTTAGGAGGGAACCCTTTTCTCAGGCCCCCTGCTGACTCTCAAAACCCAGGACCTCTCCCAGTGCAGGCTCACCTCCCTTGCAGTGGGGTGGGGAGGACTCAGGGGTCTCCCAAACCAGAAACAACGGTGTCCAGCCCACCATCTTCCTTCTTCAGGCCAGACCTGCTTCCAACGCCGTGCAGCGCGGCGCCTCCGCACAGACCATCCCAACACCGGAGGGAAACTCAGGGCCAGGACACTAAAATAAAAGCCCACTGTGCTGCAGCTGCTTGAGAAGACCTTAGGCGTCGGGCATTACTGTCACTGGCAGTCTTTAAGGTTTTGTGGGTTTTTTTGGCTGCCCGGCATGGCATGTGGCATCTCAGTTACCCAGCCAGGGATGGAACCCACACCCCCAGCATTGGAAGCACTGAGTCTTAACCACTGGACCACCAGGCAAGTCCCAATTTTTAAGTTTTTATGGCAGTGGAGCCTTTCCTTTAATGCCGAAGTGTGACCCCCCAAACCTGCAAGATCCAGGTGGCTGTGATGAGCAAGGCTCTGGCTGCACTCATGAGAGCGTGACTCTGGGCCTGACTGCAGCCCCATGGGCCCTGGAACGGCCCCCCAGCCTCGGCTTCCCCAAGTGATAAATTCCCACTTCCCCCCGTAGCTTTGTCACGGGAATCGAATTAATTCGTGTAAAGTGCCGGCTACACAGTAAATGAGTCTAGACATTTGTTAGATTAGAAACATTAAGATTACAGGGTGTGGCGCTTGGAGTCCAGCGTGTGCAACCTCTTGCTTACCCTGCAGGCGCCCTAAATCCTCCCCCACCCCCACCTCGGCAAAAAGCCCTCGAGCTCGTGAACTCCAAGACCGCGCTTGTTCGGGCTCCTTCTAGAACAGCCCAGAACCAAATACCGATTTCAGGTTTAGCATGCGTTGAACTAACGGATCTAGTGGGGCTGCTCAAAAACAGCGCGGAGTCCGAGGCAGCCTGGCTACCAAGGGGTGGGTTTTGTGGGGCATGAGTCAGTCGATAACCCAGTATTTACACAGCGTATCCTGTGTGCCAGGTGACGTGGAGGGTTCTGGTAACTCACTGGTGAGGATGAATTCCACCGCTCTGAGCTTGCAGCCCAGTGGCCACAGAAGAAATGGAACCAGTAGGACGTGGAGGTGAATTTGGAAAAGAGAAGCAGGAGGTGCTGTGGATGGATCAGCAAGGGGATTCCGCCTGGTTCCGGGGAAGTGGGAAAGGCCTCCCTGGAGAACGGACGCTTAACCTGAGCTGGCAAAGAGCAGTGAGAAGCAGCCAGGGCAGGGCTGGCCCTGACAAGAGGAGCTTGGGGAAGCAGGTGAAAGTCCAAGGACAGCGGGCGGCAGGGGTGGCAGCCAGGACAAGAGCAAAAAGGCTGGACTCCTGGCAGCGCGGGGCCTCCTGACTTCGGAGGCTGGGTTGCCTCACCTGTATGTCTGTTCCAAGTTCTCGCTAAGTGTTCCCTCCAAGTACAGAACGACAGACCTCAGGGAATGTTTCCAGGGGAAATTAAACATGTGATTTATCAGTAACACAAGATCACAAACTCCTGTGTGGAAACCTGGGCTGGGCCGTCCCCTTCCCTTCTTGCATTTTGTGAATTTCTGCCTTTTGCTCCCAAAGAGGAACACCCCCCCTCCCCTGCTCCCCCCAGTCTACCACACCATTTTAATTTTTTAAAACGCATTAAAATTTTCCAAGATGGCTGGGTTTTTTCCTTTTTTGTAAGATCTCTTGTTAATAAAGTTTTTCTTTAAAGACTAATTCAGTCATCCTGGTGATGGATTAAGATTTTCATTCAAGATCTTAAAAATATGACCAACACATGTAAAGCAAATATGTAATATTTTGAATTATAGTCAAAACCCATAGGTAGTTGAAGCTGATGGAGAAGCCTTGCTAGAAAAGGCTTTTTACTTTGGTTCTCCCTCTGTCTTACTCATGTGTCGTAGCTCAGATCATTCACGTTGCCTTTGAAAGCAGTTAACAGCCCAGAGCTCCTGACTCGGGGTGCGATGGGAAAGCCTCACCACCCACTCAGAGGGGTGTCCTGGGCCCTTTGCCACCAACTAGCCAGGTGAGCGGAGTGAGTTGAGAGACGTATCCGACTAACAGACCCCCTCTCAACTGAAGCAGAAAATCTAAACACAAACACCCAAACCAAGCAAAGCCCTAACGATTAGCCTGACTCAAAACAAAGTGTGCTCGTGGGCTCCAGGCCACGTGCCCACCACGGTCCCCCTGCCCACACTCGGTGCTTCAGTGGGGCCCTGTCCGTGTGGGCTCAGGAAAAGGGCAAAAACGCTCCATCTCCGACTTCCTCAGCCCCGCTCCCCACCAGCACTCGGTAAAGCAGGAAGAATTACGCATTAAGAGCATTAGCTCCTAAGCCTCACTCCCCTCCGCCCCAGGTCACGGATGCTGGCTGATGTCTCCTCGTGTGTTTAGCTTCGTCCTCGCTGCAGCGGGAAGACAGTGGAGGGCAAACGGGAGGGGGTCTCCATGGAGCCACGAGATCCTGGAAAAGGCCCTGAAAGCACAGGGCGCTCAGCACGGGGACCCGCAGCAAAGGCATCAGCCGGGACTGGTCTGAGCAGGTCCGCCTCGCGTGCGAGGCCCGGCACCACCCTGTGCTTCCTTGTCCCAGGAACACCTCCAACCGGAAGGAATCCAGGGGTGCAGAGCCGAAGGCAGACGCCCTCTGGGCAAAATTTTGGAAGGAGGCTGTTAGGAACTAGTGAAATTATTTTTACTCATGGTGAAAAGAACAATGGGGTTTTTTAAAGAACTGTTTTAATGATAGGGTTAGCGTTTTTACTAGATCACAGACGCATGCACCTGTACACTTAAGTACATTCACACAGACCCAAGAGCCACATACAGTTGTGAGTGACAGTAGCAGCTGGCACACATTTTTTTTTTTTTTACTATTCTCTCTCAAAAACATAGGTTCCATTATTTGTAGATAATAATGTGTATTATTCATCTTCCCTCCAGAAAATTAAGAGAGTTAGTTAAAATACATGATTTATACAGCCATTCCTGAGCAGGAAATAAGCGAGGCATTCACACGTAAGGAAAATAGAACCTTGAAAAAGAGAATGAGGTTCCGATATTTCTCATTTGAAAGAACATTTTAAAAACTCATCATACCAACATAATGTTGTATGGTCTTTGAAGAGAAGTTTTGTATCTGATTTATCCATGTAAACCCACAGAAACTAGCAATATTACTTGGTGGGGATTGGTTAAATAAACGAATAAATTCCCCCCAAAAACCCCACCCTGAGATAGCGAAGCCCGTTAAACGCTGGAATTGGGGACGGAAGGAAGCAGAGTTCAATTTTACAGAATAATTCTAGTCATCTTCCAATCTTCCTGGCCATAAAATTTCCTGCAGATTTCTTGTGAAAAGTGTAGACTCCTCCCCAATCTCCGACTCCCAGTAGATTTGGGTTCGACAAGTTGGTCCTGGGCCCAGGAATCTGCATTTCAAGTTGAGGAGCACGGCCTTGGTGGGTGTTGGACAATTCCTGGTGGGGTCTGACAGCGAAATCTGGGCCTGGACGGGATGGCCTGGGCTCGGGCCTCGGGCAGCCACTTAATACCGCAGGCAGGGAGTGTCTTACCCTCTTCCCCACCCGGCCCCCATCACCGGGCTCACTTCCGGCAGGTGGAGGGGAGTGTCTGAAGTTGGATCTGGAGGCCAGGGGGATTGTTACTTTCTCTTCAGAAACCATCTTCTTTCACGTTTAGACCTGGTGTTTCTGCACCTTGTGGGATCTGGAAGCATCCAGAGCCTGCACATCCCTCCTGGTTTGTCTGTAGGGAGTTAGTTGTCCTTCCAGCCTGGGAAGCTCTCCTTTGTGTAGATGCTCCTTTACTTCTGAGCTTGCCTGTCCTAAGCTAAGGTGCATGTTCCCATCCCCAAAGTGAACACTCTGGACAAAAACATTCAAATGCTGGAATAATACATGGAATTTTCTCAAATGCTTTTTGAGACAATGACTTTGGTGTGACAACACATTGAAAGCAGTCATTGTGGCTTATTCATCTAAGTGTCTTCAGTGCCAAGCTCACGTTGCTCTGGAGAGGTTCGAGGGATGAAGGAAGGAAGGAAGGAAGGAACGAAGGGATGGGATTTGCCTCAGTAATTATTACACACCGTGACGAGCCACGAGTAAACTGTGGGGTTTTCCCATCCTTTGGGGTCTGGGGAGCTGCTGGACTTCCCTCTTTCCACTGTAGCAATTAGTATGTTATTTGCCTAAGTCCTTTTATTGAATAAAACCACATGCAATAGGAAAACTGTGCTTTATAACAACTTTTCTAAAGTGACCATAATCCTATAGAAAGAGGATGATACCTCAAAACCATCATGAAAATAAAAGTCTCCAAACCTCTTGGGACTTCCCTGGTGGCGCAGTGGTTAAGACTCCACCTGCCAATGCAGGGGACACGGGTTCGAGCCCTGGTCCGGGAAGATCCCACATGCCGTGGAGCAACGAAGCCCGTGCACCACAACTACCGAGCCTGCGCTCTAGAGCCCGCAAGCCACAACTACTGAGCCCGCGAGCCACAACTACTGAAGCCCGCGAGCCACAACTACTGAAGCCCGCGCACCTAGAGCCCGTGCTCCGCAACAATAGAAGCCACCGCAATGAGGAGCCGGCGCACCGCAACGAAGAGTAGCCCCCACTCTCCACAACTAGAGAAAGCCTGTGCACAGCAACGAAGACCCAACGCAGCCAAAAAAAAAAAAAAAAAAAGTCTGCAAACCTCTTGCTACAGCAGTCAAGTAAACTCCAGGTGTGTTAACTTTATTTTTTTAAATAATATGCTTTTTCTTCTGGTTTGAAGCACATATTTCTTTCAGAGGATCCAACTTTTACTGTATTTTTAAAAGAATAGTGGTTTGTATCACTAGAGGGAGACACAGTTTACCAAAAAGCTATTATCAGATTGAACTGAAAACTCTCTAGTTCTTAAGACTAAAACACCAAAAAGTAAAGCTGCTACGGATTGTAACAAATGTGCATCATTTTGTGAATTTAATAAGCTCTTACCTAGATTTATTGAACCAATAGGTTAATTTTTCCTTTCTCAAGTCATATGGAAACAGTGAAAGAAAGGTATGAAATGGAAATTGCCAAACTTTAGTAAAATAGTAAAGTACAAATATGGTGACATCGAAATACCAGAATTTTTCAACTCTCGCAGGATTAGTCCCCCTATAGTAAAAATTAGTATTCAGAGGCTCTGTATGTGTAAGGATCTGCCTCTGCAAACACTGAATGTGAATTAATCTAAATCTATCTCCCAGGTAAAGAAGTCAAAGCCAAATTCTGTACTCACATCACCATGCAGAGGTAAGGCCCAACACTGAGCTCTTGCTGTAGAAGAAACAGGTCAGATTTCCAGTTCTTAACCAAACAAGCAACAAACATCATACGTGTGTGTGTGTGTGTGTGTGTGTGTGTGAGAGAGAGAGTGTGTGTGTGTATGTGTGTGTGTGTATGCATATATGTTTGGGCTTATGTATAAATCACAGTTCAGGAAAATAAAGAAAACATGATTAGTTTCTGGCAATTGGATGTATTTTGTTTAGCTTTGTTTTTACTTGCAGGCAGCTTAATTCACTTACATTTCCTACCCGGCCCCTGAAGACTTGGTGTGTTTAATGTCTATTCCAAAATTTAGGGTTGGGAGCAATTCAGTATCTGTAAGCAAAGTTAACCTACAAAAGGCAACGTGTTTTAGTTAAGAAGTGAGAGCAACCTGAAGCCCACAGTCCAGGTGAACAACTGGTTTAAATCTTAAAGTGAATTAGCTAATTCTCACTAGAGGTGCCCCCTTTCCTTTTTGCTCCTTTGGGACACTCTGCTCCTGTCCCTTTCTCACCACTTTGTGTGTGTTTTTCTACTTTCCCGAGATCAGTTCTATCCGCTTTCTCCACATCTTCCTGTTTTCACCACCCCTTCTATATTTAATGAAAGAGACTATTTTTATCGTAGTATTTGTTCTACTTATTGATACAACATCCTATTCCCTGTTGTCTATTTTTAAATCATATTGGTTAGGCATTTAATGTGCCACCTTTAAAAACTAACTATATTTCCTCTTATGCATGTCACATCAATTGATTTTTTATCCTTTCTAACTCAACGAACTTCAACAAAAACAATCCCGCCCCTCCAAGTCTTCTCTTCCAGACTCTTGTGATTATGCCTGACTTTCGGCCCTCCTATTCCTAGTAGCTGCCGTCACTGTTTTCCAGGCCACTGTGTTTCCAGAGAAAGCCCAGAGAGAAATACAAGGGTATCCGAGGAGAGGTGGTGACACAACTGCTCCCACGTCACAGCCACTGCCTGGAGTGAGTGTCCCTGGGTGCCTGGAATCCTTTGGGAAAGAACCGAGGATGCAAAGCCCTGAAGCGAGCCCCACAGAAACGTCGTGGTGTGAGTGTCGAACTTGGAAACGAGGCCGGCATCTGCAGCTCTGAGAGCACAGACACACGGGTCCCTAGAGCAAGGGGCAGCTGCCGGCACAGGAAGGAGGTGCCGGGGCTCTGCTGCCCCAGAGCATCCATCCGCTCCACCACACTGCCCCGCACAGCATAACCACAGCCTCGGATGGACGCGTGTCTTCCCAGAAGCTGTCGTTAGAAAGTCAGATTTGCCGCGGCATCATTTGTGCAAGAATGATGCCATTCCCTTTAATGTTGTTCGCAGCCTGTCTCAGTTTGTGATTACCTAGCATAGAGAGAAAAAAGACACCAAAAAGGACATTCGGCGCTAATCACCGCGTAGGCTGAGCTCTGGTCCTTGCCTCCTTGGAAATAAACACCTTCCAGGGTGAGCCACTGCTGCCTGCTTCCGTCAGGGGCTGAGCTGTGGGAGGCATGGACTCCCCTTCCTGTGTTATTTCTCGGGTATTTGAAACCTTCTGCTGTGACTGTTAAGTCCATGTCTGACAGCACTACTCTCTGCACGCCAGATCAGCATTTCATAAGGTCTGGCTAACAAAGAAAATATAATCAACCAATGAATCAAAAATGACAAGTTCACCCGTGTATTAAAAACTCAGTTTATTTATAAAACTATGGTAGCCCAATATTAAAGGTTGCCCCTCCTTTATCAGCTTAATAGTGATGGTGCCCTTTAGACAGGGCAAGAGAAGAATAAGACATCCATTCAGGACGACTTTGCTTCTTCCCTGGGAAATACTCCAACTGAGATGTCAGAAGACTGCTGTTTTCTTCCAGATGTTTTCAGAGATCGCCAGTGCACATTTAGCCTGCGAGTTAAGCTGCAGACAGGGATTTAAAGACATAAAATAGCTCTTTCATGATGCATTTGAATTAATTTCTTTTAGCATTTAGAATAAAGGAAGAACAGATGGTGAAGACTTAGTTTAAAGTGAGAGCCATTAAAATAATCTTAGCTGGATAGAAGGTTTTCCAGAATAGGGATTCATGAACCATAAGACTTTAAGCAAAGTTTTCATGACCTGTATAGTAAGGGAATCTCTATCATTACAATTATACTCCATATACTAACAGATATATGATAAATACACTCCAGATTTCCATATTATGTTAGAAAACTAAAAATGGTAAAATGTCACTGGGAGAGTAGCTGAAGAAATACTGATACAATTACACATTATTTTCTTCAAAATTTGACTCAGATTTTATAATGGTTCCAAGTTTGAAATCTCCAATTATTAGTCATCATTTATATGTGATTTGTATATGTCTTATATTCATAGATAGGAAAGTAACATATAAATTTAGCATAATAATGTTATTTACGACTTCTGTCGTTTTCTGGGTTTTTTTCAAAACTTATTTATTTGATTTATTTTTGGCTGCGTCGGGTTTTCGTTGCTGTGCACGGGCTTTCTCTAGCTGTGGCGAGCGGGGCCTACTCTTCGTTGCGGTGCGCGGGCTTCTCATTGCGGTGGCTTCTCTTGTTGTGGAGCGCAGGCTCTAGGCGTGTGGGCTCCGTAGTTGTGGTGCATGGGTTCTAGAGCGCAGGCTCAGTAGTTGTGGCGCACGGGCTTAGTGCTCCGCCACATGTGGGATCTTCCCGGACCAGGAGTTGAACCCGTGTTCCCTGCATTGGCAGACGGATTCTTAACCGCTGTGCCAGCGGGGAAGTCCCACGACCTCTGTGTTTTAAACTACCTAGTTCCCTTCTTTACATGGCATTTTTTAGCAGAGGATGGTAGCCAACTTGCATAATTCCCACTGATAAAGTGATTTCTACCTCCAGATACTGCTGAACAATTTCTTAAAACTCCATAGAAAGCCATCCTTGTGCGTAGGTACATAATTTAACGTACATACATTCACGTATTACTATAATTCTCACACCCAGGGTCTTGTTGAACGAGTAAGCCTGCAGCTGTTCAACTCCCATGGCTTAGTCCGTAATTTTGGATTCCAACAATAGCTATCATCTTATTGATAACTCCCAGCGAGAGACAACTGTCAGTGATGGTGACAGAGCCAGAGTTTGATGAAAGGGCTGGGTTGGCCCAGTGATAACAGCCGAGGCATAAAGTTTAAACCTCTTTATTGCGTGGCTGCCACCAATTACATCTCAAGACAAATAACACCCTTCACTCGAACACCTGGTACCAAATGTGGCCACTTCAAATTTCTCCCTCCCGGGAGCCTGTAATCATTTGGGGACCGTTCGGACAATAGGCATTAATTGCCATCCTCGTATTTGATAAGCTGGACCTCTCTGAAATGGAGCAAATTATTTTTTTAAACGCCTTGGTTTATTGAGCATGGTTTTTAACAGCACTTCCCTTAACTCATGCTTTGTACACATTTTTTAAAAAATGATGCCACAAGCCAAGGTAGAGACAATGCACATAACAGACAGTCCATGCAAAATGCAGCGTGCTCTGTAATCACACCTGAACGTCCTGGGTACATCAAAAATAGAGTGATTTTTCAAAGATGGTAAAAAATCACTCAAAACACAAGGAATTGCCACTTGGTACTGACATGGAGCATTTGAACAGAACATTCTAAATTCGGGATTTCTGGAAGGAAAGGCCCAGGTCATCTGTCTCCAGTTATATTTGACATAAATAAAAGAACTCTGGGATCAGGCAGGCAGAGATTGGACTCAGGTTTTGGGAGCCTGTGCTCAGCGTTCTCATCCATGAGACAGAGTTATAACAGCACCTGTTATAAGTTAATAAGTATAAGGACCCTGGAGCTACCTCTGGGCCATAGGAACATCCAACCTGTATTTTTATTGTTAGGATTATGGGTGTAAATCTGGCTCAGATAACAGCTATGCACGTCTTTAACTAAGCACGTGGCTCGTCTCTAATGAAGCACCAGGACAAACTCTGAAAGGATTGATTTCAAAGTCCTTTATTTATCAATCAAAGAGCTCCTTTGTGCCAGACCCTGGACTAAGCACCTACTTCTGTTCTCAACAGGCTTAGAGTCTAAATTCTTTTTAAGACGAGAAACTCAGTGCTATGGACTGAATGCTGTGTCGTCCCTCCGCAAAATTCATACATTAGAGCCGTAACCCCAATGTGACTGCATTTGTAGGTGGGGTCTTTGGAAGGTGATTAGGGTTAGATGAAGTCATGCGGGTGGGATCTCGTGACGGGATTAACATCCTTATAAAAAGAGGGAGAGACGGAGGAAAATACCTTTCTCCGTCTCTCACAAACCAAGGACTGGCCATGTGAGGACAGAAGGAGGATGTGGCACCTGCAAACCAGGAAGAGAGATCTCACCAGACACTGAACCTGCCGGCACCTTGATGTTGGACTTCCGGCCTCCAGAACCAAGAGAAACAGATGTTTGCTTGTTTGTTTCCTGGTCCTTGTGTTTTGTTACAGCAGCCGGAGCTGACGGGTGCGCGTGGGGGTCACAGCCCTGTGACACTGTGCTGAGAACAGCAGCAGCTGCGGGTGCCATAGGGCCAGGAGCACAGGGGCAGAGGGCGTGGAGATGTGGAGGGAGGGACAAGAGGGATGAGGGCAGTGCCACCAAAGAGCAGGAGGGCACACAGTCACCAGAAGGAGCCCACGCCACGCTGCTTCCTTGCTTTCGTTAGTGCTATGGCACGATGGGTCCACTCCTTACTTTATGGATCAGGCCAGGGCTTACTACACTGGGGCCCACCTTGCCTCCCACATCTTTTCCTGCCAGCCAACCCCCATTCAGTTTCTCTCTCCCTTATCATTTTGTCCTTATTTAGATCCTGGCTTGTCCAAGGTCTACCTGAAATGTCCTCGAGCTAGTGGAAGGGTTTAAGTTTCAACCTAAGGAGCAATGCAAATAGGATGAGATAACCAGAGAAATCTAGACTGATGGCTTGGTCCTCCCTGAAAGCAATATCAAAGCCAGGGTGACTTCTCCCGGTTACACCATGCTACAACTGTGCTAAAAGTTAAAGCTAAAGACACTGAAATTAAGAGTAAGGGAAAGTGCTGGGCTTCCCTGGTGGCGCAGTGGTTGAGAGTCTGCCTGACGATGCAGGGGACATGGGTTCGTGCCCCGGTCCGGGAAGATCCCACCTGCAGTGGAGCGGCTGGGCCCGTGAGCCATGGCTGCTGAGCCTGCGCGTCCGGAGCCTGTGCTCCGCAACGGGAGAGGCCACAGCAGTGAGAGGCCCG